>BGPR01010215.1:0-21459 GCA_013235015.1 Araneus ventricosus | reverse complement strand
CATTTTATGATTTACCAGAAAATGATTTTATGATTTTTTTCGTTGCTTCTATCACAGACCAAGTTTGCTAAAATGAGAACTAAAACTCCTTTTATACAAATTAAACCAGGTTTCTTAAATAAATAAAAACAAAAAATTCAAGAACTCCAGAGACAAAGTTAAGTCAATAAACAAGAATGCAAGATGCTGATGCCAAATATATATAGCAATCTGGGAATCAATCATTAAGTTTTAATTAATATCTTTTAACTAATTACAATTTTGGAATTTAAATTAGGTCAGAAATGGATTCCTTGGATTATTTTTTTGCCTTTTGGCACTACGCTAGTTTTTCAGATTCAGTGAATTGTGGAGAAGATAGAAGGAGATAGATACGTTTGTTTACCTCTGAATTTAATAGGATAGATTATTATTGTATTATCAGTCAAAGAAGGCAAATTGAAGTAAATATTTTTTTTCATGAAGTGTGTTTTACTAAATAGTTCAAAATGTACTCTTTACATATCAATATGATCAATTTGGACAGACGTTTCGCAATAGTAGCGAGGGTTAAGTTCCCCTTTGGCATGGTTTATTATCTAATGCCGATCTCCTAATCTAGATATCCGTTCCTGGATCCTGGAAATCATAAGATTTTCACACTTTGTATTCCGGACTATACATGGTTGCCGGCTCAAAAAAATTGTAAAATTATTCAGAAAAGCACCTCTCAAGAATGATAATTTACGAAATTATTTTAAAGCAGATCTGGCTGTGGAAAGATGGTTTGAGTCAGACACCAAACAAGCTTATATTAGATTGTTGCAGCCGTTTAAGATTTTATAACCAGCAATTTCAAAAGCATTAATTGACATTAAAGAACAAATTTAGGCACGTAGAATTTGAAAGACTGGGCCCTAACAGGCTTTGATCCCAAAAATCGCCTCGAAAGCTGTGCAGTCGAAACCCGACTTTGTTAACTGCTGAAGAAGTATTATTTGCTTTCATTACTGGAGAGTTGAACAAACAGAACTCCTCAGAATTTGCTAAGAATATGAAATGTTCTCTGTCCAGAATTAGTGAGAGACGCAATGTTGGGTTTAGCTGGATTAATGTAACATCTAAATTTTGAGCAGTATGATGATGATGCAGTTACTGCTGATCTTTTCACGTTTACCAAATAAAAAACTCTTGATTCAACAAGCTAAAAATAGTTTGACAACGTTTTTGTGTGGAGGGAAGACGAATCACCTCCAACCTATCACCAAAAAAAGAGGAAAAACGAAATTTTGGAAAAGAGAACCATTAACGTTGCATACGTAAAATTAGAAAAAGCGATTCACTCAAACATAAGGTCCTGTTCAACTAACAAGAAAGCCAGCTTGAGGAAGATAGTGAAGAAGAATTGCAGTTTTTTGATTCCAACAACCGATCATCAAATATTAAAAACTGATGAGGCTTTGAAAACAATTCTCCAACATCAGCTGAAGCTTAGAGGGCATTTTCTGCTGCGCGGTTGTTCATAACAAAGCTAAGAACTAGGCTGAATGAAAAAAGCATAGATTGCTTATGGTTCTTAAACTATATTTTACAAAATGAATAATCAATGTTTTATTTGTATTTCTTTTGTAGTTCATAAAGTGAGTATAAATTTTGGAATTTATGAATATCCTTATTTTGTGTAATTATTATTGATATTAATTAAAAATAACTATTTTTTAGATTTTTCAAATTTGATAGATTCTGGACGATCGTTGTGCCCCGGAAATCTGGGAACATAAGAGTCATTCCTCAAGCAATTCCCGGAAAGGAAAAAAGTCGAAATCAAAACCCTACTCAATTAAACCAGTAAGGTATGGAACGTCGTTTTGGTTGGCGGAGAAGAGAACGAAGAAAGAGTGATAGATTCAGTAAAATTCAAACAGACAGAATTCAGCACAATCCTCGTACAATACGCGTCATAATGTAATATCTCTCCTCGACATTGAGCGATTTTTCGCCCCGCGTCCTCGACTTATTGCTTTACGCACCAATAGTTTTGTGGGCAGAAAAGATCGCGAACGAAATTAAACAAATAAACAAGCACGTTATCCACTATAAATATTTTTTTTCATTACTTCGCACCCGATTCTGAAACCCTCCGCGTTGCTGCATGGCGCCATCGGGAGGAGTTATTTTTATCAAAATAGGGGAAAGTGAAGAATGAAGGCGATATGTTTACATTTTACTGAGCGGATCTAAAGGACCTGCCTGAAATGCGCTCACACCCCTTCCGGTAAAATCAGTCCAAAAGTGCTAGTTTGAACTGCTTACTAAAAGTCAGTAAAAACCACGTGTAATTAGGTGGGGAGGGAACGCATGATTGTATTGATCTATGTATATCCCAGTATCATTTCTTCAATATAGCAAGATAATATGTTTTATAATACAGCAGAACCCTGCTAAGCCGAAATTCCTGGTTAATCCGAACCGATTTTATTTTCGAAAATTATATGTAATTGAAAAGATTACCTTGAAAAGATTTTAAATATTCATACTAAAAGCAAAAAAAGTACTTTTCAGCATGGCTAACTTTGTACATTGAAGAAACTAATGCACTGCCGTAAGATAAGCAATACTACAGTGGAGCACATCCATTATTCTAATGAAAGGGGGAAGGTATTATCTTTCATCGCTTTGAATAAAAGAATTCAAGAGATAGTGTAGTACCGAGTAATTCTGAAAATCAACATTTTTTTACACATCTTTTTTTCTTTTCTATTTTATCGAATTTCGCTGAATTTTTTGTAATCCCGAACAGGCGCCGGTCCCACTAGTTCGGATTAGCGGGTTCTACTGCATTGTATTATCATATTTTCACTAAAATATCTGCTGGATTCTCTTCTCGCCCACACCCCTGCCCCTGGCTAATTTTGTATCCACATGGTGCACGCCGATAGTCTCGGCCACATGGTTCTTCGCCATTTCCTGATGTGGCCATTTCCCTTTCAGCGGCTGTATCCCAACCACGGCCGGCGACACGTGTGGCCTTTTTCTGACGCGAGCTCATTCATTTCTGCTTTCTAGTGCAACAGAGCGTCGAATTCAAAACAGTTGTTTGTGTGGAAACTTTGATGTTAGAAAATGTATAAATAAAGACTCATCTTCGATTTATCTCTCGTACTTGAGAACGAAACAAAGTGTTTATAATTTCATTAGAGTTTTTTTTTCCCTGACATTCTTCTATCCTTAACCAAAAAAATTCAAAGATAAATTATAGGTTCTTAAATATTTCTTTAGGATAAGAAGGTAACGCATTCCTGCTTAATTTGAACCTATTAATCTATACCATCAACCACTTGAATTTGACATTACCCAACAAATGTGTCGTGTAGCTGCAAAAAGTGGCTATCTCCAAATAAGAAAATTTGAGAAAAGTGATTTTCTTGTTCAGTCAAAGGATTTGAAAAGTACTGCATGCGTCTGGAAGAGTTTCGACACTATATTCTAGTTATCAATTCATGATGGTGAGATGTCATATAAAAAGGACCAAAGAAGGAATGATATGAAATAAATAAATGAAATTACAATATTTCAAATGAAATATTCATATCTGTGATATAAAACTTGGAAAAAAAAACCATGGAAGTTCAAGAATCATAAGCTCGTTTATCCAAGTAGTATTCCCTTGGATTTATTTTAAATATCAAAAAAATGTAGAACAGAACACAACAGGGCCAGATTAAGTCCTGTATTAGCCCTTGAAATCAATTTATGGGGCCCTTCCATAACTACCAAAGTCAGATTTTTTTATTGATTTTAAATTAATATCTATATAAGCAGTTTTTTTATATAAATATAGTTATGAAAAATTTTATATGACATTTAATTATTGTTGGTCAGCTTCAAGAAAGGTTTCATTGTCTCGCAGGAAGTTTAAAAAATGTAACTTAATTTTTTTTTAACAAACGGTAAAAAAAGCAACAAAATTTATTTAGTACATTCCAAATACTCGTATGTTTGACAGGTGTTGACTGATGAGTCAATCCAATAACTGTAAGAAAAAGATTAATCGCAACATACCAGTACAAGAGAAATTTTATAACATGAAAAAATTGCTATTAGAATCGTGTGTCTTGAAATTTAAACGGTACTTAATTTTAATTTAACTAAGAGTACAGCCTTGTAAACCAAATAAAAGTACAAAATTAAATAACTCGAAAAATGCCGTAAAAAATAATGACGCCTGAGTTCCCCGGTGGGGGGCCTGCAGACAGTTGCCTACTTGATAATCGACTTAAACGCACGGAAATACCAACGGAAACCACCATAAGTAGCCAAACGATTATTCGGAAAGGTCTGGAAAAATAGCCCGAGTCATAGTTGCCTTGGTGGCGTGCGAGAAATGCACCCAGAGAAAGGGAGAAAATGGAGGTAACGGCTGTGTGGCAAACCCTGCACTCTAGCATTCAAAGTTCTATAATCTTACGCGAGGACCTTCAAGCAGCGGTTGCAGGAAAACGCTCGTTTTGTGGTTTGGATAGCCAGGTCTGAGTCTGTGTTATGTGGGTTTGAGACGTCACTTTTCCGTTGTTAACGCGCAGAAAAAGTGACGTCTCCCAACCCAACTGGAAGTGTCTGTAACCGGGGGTACCAGAATAGACCCCCTAAGACTGGTGCCCGGGGTCCGCCCCTGTCTGTCCGCCATGAGAACTGTCGCCGCCAAATTGTCTAGTTTACGGCGGTCGCTATAGCAACTGGTTATGCTAGGGAACATCCATCTCGAATGGGAGGAATTCAACGGAAGTCGGAGTTTTTTATTCTTGGCTCCAGTTTGCGGCGGAACACATTTGAATGAATTTCTACCTACTAGAAATGGATTCTTCTTACGATTACCTGTTTCTATAGCGACTGCCGTGAACTAGACAATTTGGCGGCGACAGTTCTCGTGGCGGATAGACAGTACTAAATACCCTCCCTTGCCCCCTGGCCTGATCGCATGAAAACCAATCCCTCTATAGGAGCCTATGGGAATGTCTTTTACCTCGCCAAGTTGATCGTAGTGCCCGCTAGGGTTTCCGTGTTTACTTTGATTGGCGCGAAACTGAGTTTTTTCTTCATCGTGTTTTGAAAACCAACCATCTTTATTTACAACTAGCTGTTACCCGCGACTTCGTGCGCGAAGAATTTGAATTGCTATTTTTTTTAAATTCACGAATGTAAATGTTTCGTTATACATAGAAAGGGGAAATCAAAAGTTCTGACGGTTGATAATACATAATTGGACGACTAATTTAAGTCTCCGTTATTGTAAATTACATCATTGTACTCAATGGTATCATCTGCTCTTTGGAATATATCATCCACCATGCTATATGTCATCTGCTTCTACTGTTTAAAAGAATACATAAGACAAAATATACCTTCCTATTCTAAAAACTCTGACAACCATATCATATACGTCAATGGACGATCATGATTTGTTTATTTTGGATTCATAGACCGTTTTCCGGTAACCTTCCGATTTAAGCAATCGCCAAATCTATTTGGCAACTGTATCAAGCGCCAAGCTCGAATTAGTTCTTTCTTTAGTAAACAAAACGTTGAATTCCGTGTTCTTTGGGTTTGTGTAATCCTTTCTATTTAAATCGGTTAGAAACAGCTCTTAAAGCATTAAAATTCGAAACGGAACTATTGTAATTAGCTAAATCGTTTGGTTACAAATTTAACCGCCAAAAAAATTTTGGATGTCGATGAAAAGAGCGATAAAGAATAATTTTGGCAACCTTTCCACTAAATTTGGCTCTTATTTTAAGTAAATATTGAACGATATTTTCATTTAGTTATACTTAACTTTAGTTTTTAAATTTTAATCTAAAAACTCTTGTAACTATATTATATCTACCATTAGATTTCTGTCCCGGCGTTTATTTTTCAGTTATTATTCCAGAGATTATTTCTTTTCTCAGCAAGATCACGTGATGCATGACTTTAAAAATAAGTTATTCCACATGCTTGCGCTTTTCTGAAGGATCACGTGACATTTCATTTTGTTTACACATTCCTTAAGGATCACGTGGCAGTTGATTGAAAAATGAAGTAATAATCTTCATCGCAAATCGCTTGTTAATTATTTAATTGTTATCTGTAGCCAAAAATAATGAATTTAACATGATGTCACCTACCCAATGTCCGTTCCTGGGTTCCAAGCTACAACTCTGCCAATTTTCATCCAAATCGGTTTGGTAGTTTTGCCGTGAATGCGTAACAAACAGACAGACACACTTTCGCATTTATTATATTATATGGATATTTTTAAAAATAAGCAAAATTTTCAGAAATAAAGGTGAATTAGTTCAAAGTCTAACCGTTGCCTAGCAACGGAGTAGCTATAAATCTTCGTTATTTCAAAATCGTCTGCACGCATTTTAAAATTTTAGAACTTTTAAAAATTAATAACAATCGAAGGGAAAATGTCAGAGAAATAAAATTGGTATCATTGAAAAGGTAAAAATTTGAACTTTAAGATGGTATAAAAATATTTTCTGTCGGACAGTTTGCTCCGAAGTTACGGCGGAAAAACGGTTTCGGTTATTTTCTAATTAACTGACTGTTTAATTAACTTTTGGACTTAGAAAAGTTCATAAGTGTCTTCCCCTTGTCTTAAATAATAAGTGTACAAAATTTGGTTGAAAACCGTCCATTGGTTTAGGAGGAGATGTGGAACATAGCCACATACATACCCACACACATACCCACACACATACCCACAATGACTTTTATTTATATTAAGATTAACAACTAATAACAAATTATTTTAAACTTTAAGATGCTCAAGAAAGAATTCATTCTACTTTAAGTCAAACACATACACACACAAAAAACCTACAAAGTAGAAATATTTACATCCTTATAACAGATTGCATCTGTCGGTCGTCGTCGAAATAGAAAAAAATTTACAAAGCATTTCTCTCCAAAAAAGCGAAATATCGCCAAATATTAGCACCGAAAACACTCCCCATAGGCGTCTATAGTGGGATTAGTTTTTATGCGGCCTGATAGATACGCCACTAATGTCGCCTTGTAATGTTGTTACAATGGTGTCATTTCACTTGACATCACAGTCACATGACAAAAGCAACTGCTCATGCCGTTAAATTTCTAACTAGGTGTATTAATCTGTGCCGTAGTGGCGATTGGGAGTTATAAGTGGGGGGGGGGCAAAAAAGATTAAAGATAATTAAAAGTCATAGACTTTGCGTGCTGTGAAATACGTCACAGCACAAAGTCTATGACACATTTCATAGCACAAAGCCTGTGACACATTTCACAGCACGCAAAGTCTATGACCATTTCATAGCACAAAGTCTGCACGTGCCTGCGCACCACCAATCTGGGCAGCAATCTGCGCATATGCACGTAGCACATCGCTTCCTTAATATTCAGATAATATCAAACAAGCTGGGGGTTGCTCCTGTGGCGCACCGTGCTACGCCATCTTACTCTTTCCGCCTCCGGACATAGGGAATTTCTTTTGTCTAGTGGTTAGGATCTTCGGCTCGGAACCGAAAGGTCCCCGTTTCTATCCTGCCGCCAAAAGTACTGGGGCGTAAAGAGGTTTATTAGAGTTCTAAATTTAAAATTTTTGCTACAAAATCGGTAAGTTTTAGATGGTCTCTAAGAGAATTGGGAGAGAGTATTAAAAGTTTACAGTTGAAAAATTAAATAATTTTTTCCCCTAAAAAAGTGAGGGGCGACCGCCCCCTCTTGCTACCCGAACTCGCCACCACAGCATTGTGAAGTGGCTTGCAATTCACAGACAAAAGTAATTCAATAAACAGAAATTCTTTTATTTATCGTGAGAAACAAGTGACTGATGATAAGTCTACAAAAGAAATGTGTCATTTTAAACAATCAGAATAGCTTTCCCTTTCTTCACTTTGAACTAAACTTTGTAATTTAAGTCAAGTTTTATGTCATCCCGCTTATCTTATCTTATCTTTATTCGTATCAGTTTTGTTCTGATTTTTGTTAAGCGTGAAATATCTAATTTTTTCTTCTTAGAAAAATAGTTCAAAATCACGTGATGTTTACCAGTTTAACTATCTAACCTTAACTGATTAGTATCTCTTTTTACATGGACTTTGCTCTTTTTTCATAAAACCGACTTTTTCTTAATATTTAATAACGTAGTGGTCAAAAATTATTTTATATTGCATCAAAGTTTTGAGAGAAAATTCCACATGAGTTCTTCTTAGGGGTCTATTCTGGTACCTCCGATTGGGTTGGAAGTTGGGTTGGGTTCCGTTGTTAACGTGCGGAACCCGACCCAACCGGGGGTACCAGAATAGACCCCTTATACTATGAATCCCGACCCCTTGTGCGGTCGCGGAAACACTGACAGTAAAACTTTCCGTCCAGCACTCTTTTCAAAATTATAAAAGAATTTTCGTATGAATATAACTCATGCAAAATTATCTTCCAGCGACTAAAGTAATTTTTAAATATATATATACAGTGGAATCTCCCTATAACGGAATCGCTTGGTTGTAGTTGAAAAATTCGCTATAGAGAAAATTTCGTTATACGGAGATTAAAGATTTTTGCAGTTATTTAAGTAAATGTTACAAACCTTTTAGTATGTGCGATAAGTTCAAAAATATTTAATTATGAATTTCAATTAAAAATGAAGTAATATTTATTATAAATTTGTTAAAATTATACTAATTTTTATTCTATAAATAAAATGCTCAAAAGTGAAGACAATTCGCCAATTTAGAGATTAATATGTACTAGTATGGATAAACATAAAATGCGTATTGTCACATCTATTTGCTGTTTCCACCCCCCACTCCACCCCGATTCTTGGAATCTTGACCCGTAGAAATGTTGCTCCCTCTATAGAAACCCAGGTCCCCACAACTGCATTACCCTTCACATAGCATTCTATTGTTATGTGTTATCGCTGGAATGAACAATGCGAGTGGTTCCAGAAACAAGCACATGTGAGCGATTTGTTTGCACAGAAATTAGCAACTTTCTTCAAAAATGACAAAAATCGAAAAGATAAATTTCTGAAAAAATTCGTTATATGGAGACAACCACTTCGTTATATGGAGAATATTTTGAATGTTATTTAACATTCCGATTAAAAATTTCGTTAGAGGGAGAAATTCGCTGTAGGGAGACTTCGTTGTAGGGAGACTCTACTGTATATTGATTATTTCTACATGAATATGTAAGATGCATTAAAGCTTCAAGAATGCACCAAATCTGAAATTTCTTATACAGATTTTTCATGATGCATTTCCCTAACAATAATATTCTCGAACTTCTCAACACTTGCCTTGTATTAAATACATGCAATTTTTGAATAATTTTCCAAGATTTTCAGGGTATCAGAACTGTATTAAATCCAAGATTTTCATTTTTTGAGTTATACCATGCGTACTATTCTTTGGGTGCAGAACTATTTTAAGACCAGTATTCGACAAAGAAACAGCTTTGCTATAAGTCAAAAAATATTCCACGAGCATAAAAAGAAAACATTATTGTATAAAGAAGCATCTAAGTATGAAAAAAGTCTGTAAGAACAGAGATATGACATGAAAAAGTCTAGAAAAAAAAACATAAAATCAATGTTTAAGATAATAAAATCTATGTATAAACTGTTGGTAAAAGTAAACTTCCTTTTAGCGCTTCTGAAATGCATAATTTTTAACTTAGCATTAATACGATGCAAACTAGCGATTTTCAATATTACACGTAAATGAAAAAAAATAATTTTGGAAATTAAACGTCATGTAAGCTACAAGTAAGCGAACCCCCTTCCCTGCTCTAATTTCATCTACATCAAGACAGCCTCATCTCCCACGTATCTACATCGGTCGCATTTCAGCATTTATGGCCCGGCAGACAAAATGGAGCGGTTGGAAATCAAACTTCCCAGCATACCGCTCAAATTCTCAAAAGTTTTTCTCATTGGTGGAGCAGTCGAATTTGCGTGGAGCGGAGCACTTGTGAATGATTATGGAGTAAGGCAATTAACAGGTCCTAAAAATTTTCGAAAAATTATTTATTAAAGCCAAAATAAAGAAAGATATATTCTATTAATTCAAAATAAAAATGTCACTTAAAGATAGATAAATTATTATAAGTGATATAAGAGGAGTTTTGATATTATTGAATGGGGCAAAATTCAGGAACGATCATTACTTAGAATCACAGACTTAAAACCAGCATAATTTTCTTGTTACTTTTAAACAGGGGTGGCGCCAGTGGGGGGACCGGGGGATGTAGTGCATGCTGTGCCTCCCCGTCGAGGAAAATTTTTGCACCCCGTTCACGTAAAGGGGTGTTCAAGTAGTAGAAAAATAATGATCTGACGAAAATTTGAGACTAATTTCATTACACTCCTCCCCTCATACAGCAAGTCGTGACCCCCGTCGGGCAGACACCAGCGCCACTCCTGCTTTTAAAAGTGCTATGTATGTAAGTTGAAATGCTATATGGACAAGCTTTCTGATTGATTGATTGATTGAGATGGGATCTTTAGCAACAAAGGCCATTATCCCCTAATGACGAGCTTTCTGTTTTGTTTATTTATATTAATGCCTTAACTACGTAATTCCGGTGTAATTCTTTGCCCTCGTGTTGCCTCAAAACGGGACGTAAACTAAACTAATCCAGTGTAATGCTAAGTCAATGGAATCTTTAAAGCGGAAGTCCATCAAATGTGCATGCTATCTATGCGAATAAAGTCAATATTTATTGTTTGTAAACAAATCAGAAAACTCGTCCATATTTAATAAATTATTATTATTATTTACTAATCATAAAGAAAGTCACCTGGTTTTGCATAAATCAAAGGACTTCATTCGGGGACGGGGAGAGAACTGAGTTCCAAATATATAGAAACATTTCTTGACGTGAGAATATCGTTTTCAATTAATTTTAAAAAGATAAATCCAATCTCAGTTATTTCGTACAGTATTTTTGTTTGTTATCCATATCAATTGTTAATGGCTCAGAAATCTTATCTCCGTTCACACTGACTGCAACCGATATCAATTTTTTTTTATTTTGTTGTTGTTTGCATCATTCCTAGTCGACACCACGTGATCTCCGCGTGATTGTGTTTACGTGACGCCTTTACGTATGACATATATATACTTCTCGCAGACGCTGTGGTAGCTTTTTGCTTTATATGCCGGCAATGTTAAATGCACTTTAATAGCATTGCAACTTATGCTGGCTTTGCACTATAAGTTAATAGTTGCAGCATATTCTTTGTTGCTAATATGTGATCTACTAATCGTAATAACGCATATTAATATCTTTTGAAGAGGCAATAATTACTATGAAACCAGTCTTCTATTTTGACAGCCTCCAGTTGCATTATACTTGAAGTGAATAATCCATATCTGGTTTAAAATTCATTTGTAGAATTTTTATGTAAGTACCATTTAAATGTTTAAACACATTTTTGTTAAGATCAAATGTTGTATAACTTTCATGTAATTACTTTTAATATTTAAAATTTGTCACGCTTGCTCACATAAATGGATCTAGGTGATGATCAGAGAACTTAGGAATTAGAGTATTCTTAAATTTTTGTTTAAAATTAAATTTGCTGTTTCTGCTGTATAGTTATAAGGTATGAAGATGCTCTAATTAAGGAATTATTTCTATTACTTAAATAGGTACTTAAAAATTTTGTTGCCAAGACCTATTTACCATTGTTAAATTGTAATTATTTTATATTTGTCATTTCTGTAATGGCACTCACTTTTATAAGGCAAAGATTTTGTTGAATCTATCTTTTATGTATGATGGTTGTATTTTTCTTTCATTCCATATGTTGACATTATTACAAAAAGAAACACTAACAAAATATATTAATCCTGCTCAGAAAGCAATAGTAAGAGTGCTTTTGATGAAATCTACACAAATGAATGGTCTAAATCAATTTGTGTGTATTTATACATTTTATACACAAATCTTGTTGTTCCTCATGTAAAAGTAGAAATTTACATTTGTCAACGATTTTGCTGGCTTTTCTCCCCCCTTTATTCACTACTAGCTGTAATACCCAGCGTTGCTTGGGATTAAAATACTTTCATGTCTAATATTTTTTATGTAAAAAACTACTTTTGTATAGAAAATTACAATACCCAAAATTCTTTTATCGCCTGAAATGTTTTTTAATTAAAATGAGAATATCAGTTGAACCAGACGATTTGTAAAAACCGCCGATAGCTAATTTTCTCCATAAGTTATTAGTATTTATTGCATAGGTACTTCAAATTTTGTTCATAAATCTTGCAGTATAAGAAAGATTTTAACGGATGTTTTGGGACATTTACATAGTAAATTTTTCATTGAGAAAAAGCATGAGAATAAATATGAATAATAAAAAAAAAAAAAATTCGTTTTCATCCAAAATTCTTTAATGTGATCTAGCAAGAGTTCTTATGTATTTTTGTTCTTCACCAATAAAAAAAAAGTGTTGTAAATTTTATACACAATTTAATTTTTGAAAAATTATTATTTAATAATTAAAATGAGGGCAACGAATTGAACGGAAATGAAAGTTGTGTCATGAAAAGTTAATTTTTTAAACTCTTATTATGTGTAAAAATAGTTTTGTGACATAATACATATTTTTGAAAAATGTTGCAAAAAATACCAAAATCTTGATTAATTTCCAATTAACTGATATTTTAATTAGATTTGAGGCTTTTAAAAGTTGACGGTTGATTTTCTTCTTATATAAAACATATTTATAAAAATAAGCAAAAATTTCAGAAATAAAGGTAAATTAGTTCAAAGTCTAACTGTTGCCTAGCAACAAAGTAGCTGTAAATTTGTGTTATTTCAAAATCGTCTGCACATAATTAACAATTATTATACTTTAAAAAATTAATAAAAATTGAAGGGAAAATGTCACAGATATGAAAGTGGTATCATTGAAAAGGTAAAATTTTGCACTTTAAGATGGTAAGAAAATATTTTTTGTCGGACAATTTGCTCCGCAGTTACGGTGGAAAAACTGTTTCGATTAATTTCTAATTAACTGACTGTTTAATTAACTTTTGGCCTTTGAAAAGTTCATGAGTGTCTTCCCCTTGTCTTGAATAATAAGTGTGCAAAATTTGATTGAAACAGTCCATTGGTTTAGGAGGAGATGTGGAACTTAGCCACATACCCACAATGACTTTTATTTATATTTAGATTAAATAGATACTCATTCCCCAAATGAATATGAATAAAATATAGTTTCAAAACAAAGATTCCAATAATCTGAAAGTCTTTAAAAAATGCCTATATGTTTGATTAGATAAATAGAAATTTATTGATGCTGAATATATTGTATTGTGTTTTACAATCATGGTTAAGAAAGAAATCTTTTATTTAAAATTATTTTGTTTTTAAAAAACTGAATACTTGTTATCAGCTCTTTTGCTGCTTTTTATATTTTTCCTCTCATGAGTGATCAAAGAAACTTATTGAACAGCATATTTATACTCTCGGCATAAATTGAATAGATAACTTGTAAAAATGCAAAGAAAAACAACAAAATAAATAAGAAAAACCATTGGCTGTATTAGTGAACTTTTTCGTACCAGCATTACGGTAGCTTTTTTTTTACTTTTACTACAGACAATATATATACTCTACCACTAAGCCATAAAAATATCACTTCTATTATTTCTCTCTAATACCCTTGTACTTAATATTACTCATTTTCAGATGTAGCGAGAAGGGAGTGCAGGTGGGTGCCAAGATGAGAATTTTTTTATTTTTTTCAAGAGTATTTATTATTTCCCAGTGCAAATGGGATGCAATACGAGTTGAATTATATTTGTAATTTATTTTCTGTAGATCTAAAACTCGCACATTTTCATTATATTGATCAGAATTAAAGTAGGTCGCTACAGTCCAATTACATCTATACTAAACAGGATAGGAGCTACATGAGCTCTAGAGACGGCGATGTGAGGTGGTGTTAAAGTCAAAGTAGGTTGCTAGAAGTCGGGTTTGTGCAACAGTATGTGACATGATCATGCAACTGGAAGAAAGACCCTCATCTGCTGATTAGTCACCATAGTCATAATTCACAAGGGAGTGCCCCCATGCCAGTATGATGGCCCTGGGGCCCAGTCCTGCTCATTTGTCCTATTGCAGGTATTGTGATATGTCCTGCCGATGTGCACGTTCACGGTAGCAGGGTGGGTGTCCGTAACCAATGTATCATGATATGAATGATAGCTAGGTTTATTGTTAATGAGAGGAAGACTCCATATATCTTCTAATGACTGTAAAATGGGAAAAGTATTCCATATGTCTTCTAATGACTCTAAAATGGGGAAGTACTTTCTCCATCGTAAGAGGAGGTCTGTGTGGCTAGTAATTCTAATCCACTCTAGAATGTTCCAGTAAGTCAAAGGGCAAATAAATTTTAACTTAATATATTTAGTAGGCATGAAACTGATAATGTCTCAGAAATAATTAAAGATAAAAGTAATAATAAACCTTACCTAATGTCTGTGTGAATTAGATTATGTCTGAATTTCTTTGGAACACGTAAAGCTATTTTTACTAAGTTTTGAAACCAAGTTTACTAGTTTGGTAAAATGAAAACTTTCCAATAATGTCAAAAAATCCAAATTAGTAAGGTAGAAGGCTCTTTCTTGCAAGTAAATACTTTAGTCATAGACATATGAATGGAAGGCTATCAATCATATCAACTACTGTGATTTAAAACAATAAGTATTTGTCATGTTTGAAAAACCTGTAAATCAATCAGAAGTAGGAAAGTAAAAATAATGCATTGAAAAAAATTATGTGGCAGGCTTACTCTTCTCCCATAAAATTATGAGTAAGAGAAACCAGTTCTTTCACAATTTATTTGGATTGTTTAAAGTTTTTTACTAGTTATTTATAATATACTATTCCTAATTTATTATTTTTAAAAAGTGAATAAAGCTTATATCTGTGTATAGTTATGTAACCAAATAGAATTATTTATTTCTGAATAAAGTATCAGATATAGTTTTTAAAGTTTTGTAAACATCTTAATTAATCAATCTAGTCAAATATGTACATGCTTAAGAGTTTCTCAGTTCTTAATCCCATAAATCCTGACTTTGTTCTAAGGTAGGAACTTTTAAAGTCATGAAGTTAATTAATTTGGTGTTAACCATTGTAAAGCAAATTTTCTTTGCTACAAAATTTCTTAAACTGTGTTACAACCCCGATCAGGGTCTTGCAGAATAATACTGGGGTCACAGAGAGCTTCACAACACTTTTCTCTTCCAGTTTCCTCAATATATGTAAGCAAACCTTATTAAAAATCATCTCGAGTTAAAGCATTTTAATTAAGTTCATTAATATAACAATTTTTTAATGAAGTTGTTTCTATTTTATCACTAAGTAATTTGTCACTTATTTTCTATTTTGGGGTTGCACAAAGATTTGTGAAAACTTAGATTGCAAAAAAAAAAAAAAATTCTTCCTGAAAAGAGGTCATGAATGAATTAAGCTCTCACTTTAATACCATAGTTAATAATATTTTAAAATATGTTTTATAAAGTTATTAAATGTTATTTCCTTCTAATATATTTTTCATGTGGTGTTTTAAATTAATATATATATATATTTTTTTTTTCCTTTTCCATTGTATGACTATGTATTGAATATTCTATATTCATGCTTTATTTATTGTCTTTCAGATATTTTTACCATAAAAAATGGATGACGCATCGGTAACTTTTTCATCATCCCGTATGGAATCTCCAAGGCATGTCATACCATTTGGAAGGAGGATAGCATACAGTTTTGGTCATATCTTAAATGACCTTTGTGCATCTATGTGGTTTTCTTACTTACTCATGTTTCAACATAACATTTTGCTACTAAGCAATCAAGTGGCTGGAAATCTTATGTTATTGGGACAAATTGCAGATGCCATATCAACACCATTTGTTGGCTATGAATCAGATCGACCAAATGATATGTGGTTATGTAAATATGGAAGAAGAAAAGCATGGCATTTGGTTGGTATGTTCCACTGTATACACACATACTGAAGGTTTAGAGTTAAAATGTTCCAAGTCCATGTTTTGTCCATTTTGCACTAATGCTATCATGATAGTGTGTACTGTTTGTCCATCATGAGAGCTCTGCTCACCAAGTTGTCTTGTTGACCACGGTCGCTATAGCAACTTGGTTATTTTAGGGAAGATCCATATCAAATAGGAGGAATCTGACAAAAGTCGGGGGTTATTTTATTCTTGGCGCCAGTTTGCAGTAAAATAAGTACATCATTCGTGAACTTCTGCCTACTTGAAATGGATTCCTCCTATAATAACCTGTTTCTATAGTACCTCCATCAACTTGGCGAGTAGAGTTCTTGTGATGGACAGAGGGTAGAAATGCTATATTTTCTGTGCAATAATGATGTAAGTTCATAGTTCAATTTGTATCCACCAGGGAGCGAGAACAATTAGAGTCTACTGTTATTTTAAATGCAGCTAATCAACTTTGAGATTTTGTTTACTCGTAAATGAATCTCGTGGCTGTGGTCCACTTTAACTCTTAACCTTCCACATGATACTTACATTCTTGTTTGTTGTCTTAAAAATTTGACTGTCTTTTATTTTATTTTATTGTGGAACGATATCTTCAACACCTATCTGCTAGGGGGGAAAATTTAGAAAAAGTGCAAAAATTTTAATTATTAAATATTTTATTTTATATCATTTGATTAGTTGCATTTTAAATTCAGATCCTACTCCATGTCTAGAGTGTTGACTGGCTACAAATTTTTTCAGCCACAAAAATTTTTATCAAAATTTGGAATAAGCGCACAAAAAGAAATTAATTTTCTCAGCAAAATAATTGTTTTTAACAAATCAAATTGAAAACCAAACATCTGTTAGTTTGCTGTGTAATTTTTTTTTATATTTAGATTTAAGTTATGCATCAGATTCTTTTATTTGAACTAAAAGTAAATGTCTGACAATGGATGAAGTTGAATCTCTTATTTATAATCTTTTTGTTTTTGTTTCTTTTTTTTTTTTTTTTTTTTTAAACAGCAAATTAAAAAAAAAAGTGTGTATTTGAAAATAAAATTTTATAGGGTGAGTACCGAAGGGACGATGAATAAATTTCTTCATATCCAATATCTAGCATACACAAACATATTCCTTTTATCAATTTCTTGATAAATAAGTATTTTGAATGATGTTTGAATTAAATTTAACACATAAATTTCTATTCACATTATTTCTAAGTAATACTATAAAGTTCAAAATTAATTAGATTAAGAGGGAAAAAATGATTTTAAAAAATCAAAACACAAAAATGTTGACCTTTTTTTTTTCCAGAACTTGATAGACACTCTGATATATATATCCTGGGACATTGCATGTAATTTATAATTGTAGACATACAATTCTGCAACATTTCTTCCGCTAGTTAAGACTATTTATTTCAGAAAATGAATATTACATACCTATTAAGATGTTGCATGTGATGTATGCAGAAAAATTCTTGTTAGTTTTATATCTGTTAAAAAAGAAATGAAATACTTGCAAGATCCTTATTAAATAGACCATGGAATGTGTTCCTTCCTCCTTAAAAAAGCTTATTCATTTCACACTGAAATGTAAAATCCATGGCTTGCAACATACTCCAATTCATAATATTTGTTAAATAAGCTAGGTCAATCTTGTATTGTCTTAAATTAATTAGTTTTGGGATGGTGTGACTACAGAAGTACTATTATATATATTCTTAATTGTAATTTTTGTATTGTTAAGTCACTTCATATTATAATTTTACAGGTACAATTTGTGTGGCACTAAGCTTTCCGTTTTTGTTTTCGGAGTGTTTTGGTGGCCCACATTCTTCTGAGTATGCAAGGTTCATTTATTATGGAGCATTCATTGTGATATTTCAGTTTGGCTGGGCTGCAGTTCAGGTTTCCCATCTATCCCTTATTCCTGATTTAACACCTTTATCTTGTGAAAGAGTTGAACTAAATTCTCTCAGGTATTTCACTTTTAATTTTATAATTACATTTTTCTTAAATAATTTATTTTATTCAAAATTTTCCAGGTTTTTTTAAAAATTATGTTGTTGTTGCATGTTCTATTAATGAATAATAATTATTCAAAATTTTTAAGTTATTTAAATAATGTATTCAGGTGGGAAATAAAATTATCTGACACATTTGTAGTATGGTGTGTCAAATAAATCCTTTGTAAAAAAAGTAAAATATTAATGTGTTAAAATTTCATTATCTTCATTTGTAAATATGTAACTATAACATATTGTGACAAATTCGTCTTGTACATGAACGTGAATGAGTCCAATAAGCAGGATTACAAAAATAAAGCTCTTTATTTTACAGGTATTCTAAGCTAAGAAACATAACACAAATATTAAAACAGCACTTGTAAAAATTCACAACAGATATTACCATTAAATCTCATCACAGCACTCAAAGGTTTCTTATTAGCTCAACAGCTTGCTTGCAGATCAAAATCCAACTGACTCTTCTTGGCTTGAGAGCTTTCCTTTTATACTTTTCAACAGGAAGTGACTTCATTACGTAGGAAGTGACATAATCTCTAGAAAGTTCATGAAACCAGTAGAAATATGTTGAAAGTTCGAGGTCCTTCTGGAGAATTCCTTTTGTCGCTAAATTTATCGCCAAGATTAGCATCTCACGGAAACGACTTTATAGCTTTGTAACATTGCTCCCCTCTTCAAAGACTGCACGTCCCAGCAGTCTCATTACATAGAACTATGATCAGTGGCCCTGTATGGAGCTAACAGATTTATATGGATGACTTTTGGCTTGGTGTTGGGCGACCTCTGTACTCTGTAGACAACATCGTTCAGTTTCTTGATAACAGTATACAGTCCTTCCCAGTTCTGTTGTAACTTGGGACTCAGGCCTCTCCGTCGCTTCGGGTTATACATCCAGACTAGATCTCCCTCCTTGAAATGGTGGTCTGTTGCTCTGGAGTCGTAACGAATCTTCATTCGTTCCCTGGACAGTTCAACTTGCTCTCCCGCAGATGCCTGTATGCTTTCCAAACATGCCTCTGAATTAGTCGGCGAGGAAGGTGTATCCCTTGGTCTTCCAAAGAGAATGTCACAGGGGAATCTTAGCATCCGATCAGAAAACGTCTCTGCTGGAGTCCTTCCAGTTACCGACTTTCCTTGTCGTGTTTTCGGCCCTTTTCGGGCTCCGCAAGCTTGGCATTCCCTACACCATTTCTCAACGTCAGCGCGAACTTGGTCCCAGTAAAATCGCTCCCGAGTTTTACGCAAAGTTTTCATGATTCCAAAATGTCTTCCACTTGTGTTGTCTTGAGTCTCTCGTAGAACTTCTTGAATTCTGCGCTTTGGGAGAATTAGTTGTTGTCAATAAAAGTCTCCATCATTACTTTCCCACTTGCGATATAGAACACCATCTTTAAGATATAAGGAGTTCCAAAGAGCCCAATATCGTTTGGTTTCAGGACTCTCATGAGCTATTTCTTGACAAGATGGTCGATCTGCCGAATTTAGTTTCATCTTCAGAATTGGTCTAATATCTGGATCTTCCAGCTGTGCTTTTTGGATCTCACTTAAAGACCATCTGTTCTCAGTTGTCATGGTTAAGGCTTCCACAGAAATATCTGTTTCCGTTCTGAACTTCTTTTCAGCATTCGAACAAGGTTCGCAGCCTTCAAAACAGAGTCGTCGAGATTGCACATTCTTTCCATCAGAGGTTCTTTTGTGATGTTGTGTACTGCCTGAAAACAAAGAAATTTTCTCCGATCCTGTTCGTATCTCGTTCTTCTCCAGATCTACCGTAAATTTAAATTTTTGTAGAAAGTCCAAGCCGAGAATACAGGAATCGGTGATATCAGCTATGTAGACTCTATATTGGAATTTTCTGGATCCACATTCCATCGATTGAAGCATCAAGTTTCCCTTGTATCTTTGCCTTTTCACCTGTGGCAGTCTTAAGGGTCAAATTTGGAGCTGTGTAAATAAGTCTTTCCTTCACTTTATGGGCCAGATCTGCTCTTAAAAGAGTTATATTCGTGCCTGTGTCCACCAGAAACAAACATGGGATGTTTGTTTCTGGTGGAACAGATCAAAATCCAACTGACTCTTCTTGGCTTGAGAGCTTGCCTTTATACTTTTCAACAGGAAGTGACTTCATTACGTAGGAAGTGACATAATCTCTAGAAAGTTCATGAAACCAGTAGAAATATGTTGAAAGTTCGAGGTCCTTCTAGAGAATTCCTTTTGTCGCCAAGTTTGTTGCCAAGATTAGCATCTCAGGGAAACGACTTTATAGCTTTGTAACAATATATCATCATATTATAACTGTGGGAAATTAATAATAATACTCATAAATTACTAGAAACTTTAAATTTTCTTCTCGTAAATAGCTGATCTTAATTTTACTAATGATGATCAACATGTAACATTTAGTATTGTACTAAAATACTCTATATTATTATCTTGTAGTTAATTTCTAGTTGATTACTTGTATGGTATATACACAGTGCCATTGTTATTTAGAAAAATTTTGCAACGAACTTCGTTACAAATAGAGTATTGTGGTCTTGCACACTGGTCCTAAAATTGATGTGTGTTCTTTACTGATAAAGAGCATCTTCATGTTATACAGAATTTTTTCTCACTAATAGGAATGCATATTTCTGCAAAGTTGCTTTTTATTATCTGTCTTACAGAAAACAAATTGTTAAAAATAATTTTGCTAAAAAAAAGTTGTGTGCTGATTTGTTTCTTTGAGTAGAGAAGATGAGGGTTTTTAAAAGCAATATATATACAAAAAAAAAACCAGAAACAAATGCAATAACAGTTAAGAAAATAATTAAAATCGTTCGGGATTTCCCTTGCTGATGACGCGTCCCGGATGTTGTCGTTTTTGTTCCTTTTTATTGTTTTGGTTTTTCTTTTACAATGTGTTTTTAATGTTTTCTTTTATTAATATATATATAATGTATCCGTGGTTGTAGTCGTTGAAAATAAAACAGGCTGAGTTATTAACTAATTTCCTTTTATTATCAATAGGAGATTGGTGGATGCGTGCATCTTCGTTTAGGTTACAAGCGAAACTGCACAGAAAAATCCCTGTATTCTCTCGGATAAGGGAATAACATATGGACGCGTGATCAAAGTGAAGGGAATATTGGGTATTTTTAATAAGTTATGTAGGCGTTTCAGGGAAAAAGTCTGGTGCCAAAGAGACATCGTCATGATTTTCTGCTGGCACGTGAAAGTGATTAAATATTCTTGTAGTAATAAATATGCCAAAATGAGAGATTTAATATACCTCCAGCGCGGGAAAAGAACGAAACTGGAGTTTTAGAAAAGTGATTTTGGAATACATTAAGATTTTAAAATATATAATATTAGAATTTGGAATAAAATTAAGTGAGATTATTACATATATATATATAT
>BGPR01010214.1:26650-50548 GCA_013235015.1 Araneus ventricosus | reverse complement strand
GTATAGTTCATTTCGATAACTAACAATAAAGCTCTACGTGACTTCACTTAGGGTTACGCCACACAGTTTAAGAAGCCCTGCTTTTATGACTTCTACTCAAAAAATCTACTTTTACCTCAAAAAATTGGGAATTAACCGCAGGACACAGCTATTTTGTAACCTACGGTATTTAGGACGAGTTAACTCGGGTTATGTCCTTAAGCGTTTAAAAAAGTTCTGATTGCAGAATTCGGATATGTGACTTAGGATGAGACAATGGACATTTTCTGTTGTTTTAGAAAAGGGAAACGATTCGCTTGCTGAAAAGAAATGTTTTTAGAAACCATTATGTGTGAGTTAGGGTTTAAATCAAACCTAAGTATTTTCGAAAAATGTGTATTTTCGAAGAAAGTGCATTCGAATCCGTATTTTCGAAAATCACACAAGCGATTAGTTATTTGAAAATATTTAGACAAAAAATTCGACTGTTATTTTTACCATTTTTTTTTTTAAATATATTTGAAGGGCCACTCGCCTTTACAATTATTATTGTGTTTTTCAGACCGTTCAATGTTTTTTCTCTATTTGTTGTTTTGTTTGTAAAAATAGTATGTTCATATTAGCTAAAAGAAGTTGAATGACATCTAAGACATATTCTTTTCTTTCTTCTCAAACATTAATAAAAAAATGCATTGAAGTCTAACAGGTGATATTCACCGCCAATTAAATACACAAACGCACACCTGTTGAAAAGAAAAACGTTTCTTTCCGAAGCAAAGAATTGACAGAAGTTTTGAAATTTCATTCCTTCTTGCCAAAAAGAGTTATTTTCAACAGCTGTTGGAGTTTCCCCATACTGCTGGTACAGGAAGTTCAGAAAGACAGCAACTTCAGAAAGAAAAAATTTCGGAAACAAAATCTATGCATTAACTCTCTGAACCCGTCTAGAGTGAGAATTCCATTGCCTCAAATCCTGGAGTGAATTTTCGCTCACAGAAACAGAATGGAATCGTCACGTTCTTTGCAGAAATTCCAGGAGGTCGACACCTATGATTGCCCGATCAATTGTCAACAAAGAAAGGAACTACATCTTCCCTAAAAAATTCAGCCATACGCCCGAAACCGCCTGAGTCCGGCTTCTGTCGAATGGGCGGTTTGAGGCGGGATTGGGATTATAGGGTTAATGAACGATTTGTGGCGCTCGACTGTTTAGATAAGAGCAGACTTCTAAAAAAATTTCTCTCGGGATCCTCTTCGGGAAATAAAAATTCCGTGACGGCATTTTACAGATGAAAGTTTGTCTCTCCCGAAAAGTTGAAAATCAGTAATGAAATCCCGATAATGTTTTCCCTCGAATTTCTCGTGTACTTCCACAATATGAAACGTTTTGCGTTTAGCTTCACCGCATAGTGAAGAGAGTCGATATGCATTTTGTAAGAGTTGCTTTTTCGGTTGACCAATTAGACCCACATTTTATACAAGCCTACAAGTGTAGGGTGAAGGCCATACACCAAATTTCATTTATCTTGCTTGTTACGTTTTTTGAATTATCGCGTTCACTAACACAAAGATAGGCAGACAGACAGACGGTCAACAGTTGCCGGATTTGGTCTAAAATGTGATAGAAATCTACAATTCAGTTGATAAATTCTTATGCTAAATTTCTTTCATCTAGTTTGTTATCGTTTTAGCGTTTTGTTTAGTTATCGTACTTGCATAAACACAGACAGATAGTTACACTATCTTTCCATTGATGGATCTTATCCAAAGTTAGATACAGCACATATGCGCCCTCTTCGCCGAAGTGACAGCGCACCTGAACTATTCTCCGCTTCCACACAGAAAAACTTCCACTTTATGGAGAAAAGAACAATCAACAGAACAGACACACATGTGCTTTAACACTCATATTTTAGTTTGTTTTTGTGGACTTCTTTGATTAGTTTTTTTTTATTTCTTCATTTTGCTCTCTTGTTAGTTGATTTTGTACACTCATTCTCATATTTCTTTCCTGTTTACAGTTCTTGTTTGTATATGGTTTTATATGATACTCCCCATTTTTGTTTCTTGTATATTATCCCAGATTTTTAGATTTGTATTTTGTAACTTTTTTCATCTCTCTGCCTTCGCCTTTATTTTCTAGACAGTTAAGGAGCGTCTTCCGATGTCTCTTCCACTTCATGTCCGCCACACTGTTTAAATAACCAAAAGGTTAGGGTCGCAGGGGCATGAAGTGGTGTTCTGTTCTGTAAAGACGGCATACTGAATTTTATCCTTCTAGCACATTCTGTTTTTAGGTTATAATATTTATATCCATCAAATTGTACAGGTTCTCAAAAAACACAAACAAATGCACAGATATAATTCTAAAAATGCGTTTTCTCGTCTCGGTGTGGTCTTGGACTTGTAGATTTAACAAAATTTTGGGATCGAATTTCGACGATAACAATACATTACATTTGCTTGTTTTATATACGCGAAAGTAAAAACGAAGCTTTCGTTGTTAAATTAAAGGAAATTAAATTCAAATTACTTATTGAGCAAGTTTCATTGAAATGGTTTATAAGTCAAGATGAGATATTCATGATCATTTTTATCACAGATTTTAAAGAATCTGCAGGCAGTCCATTAATCCCAGATAATCCCATAATAAGAGGTCCCATTACTTATTTTACCCAACCCATAGTTTATAATCAAGAAATCAAATACGTGTGGTAAACGATTTTTATGTTTTAACAATTTTAGTGCAATAATTATGTATTTATGTTTAAGTAACACACGTTAGGAAACCATCGCGGTCGGTCTTTTGACCTCTACTGAATGTTCACAGCTCAAGAGGGCTCAGTTACAGTTAATGTCCCAAGAGCGATTACATGCGTAGATTTTAGAAAATGACATGGATATTCAACTCACCTCTTGTAATTCTCGTTCTGTGGTAAATGTACTGCATATCCGGTTCACAAAATTTCCTAGATATCGACTGTTCAGAGTGAAACTAGAAACACAGAATGAAGTTAATTCATCAGAAATTTATTAAATATCGACTGTTCAGAGTGAAACTAAAAACACAGAAGGAAGTTAGTTCATCAGAAATTTATTAAATATCGACTGTTCAGAGTGAAACTAAAAACACAGAAGGAAGTCAGTTCATCTGAAATTTATTAAATATCGACTGTTCAGAGTGAAGCTAAAAACACAGAAGGAAGTTAGTTCATCAGAAATTTATTAAATATCGACTGTTCAGAGTGAAGCTAAAAACACAAAAGGTTATTAGTTCATCAATAATTTATTTTGGCATCAGCAATTGAAATCTCAACAGAATATGGTTTGTGTAACTTACCGTTCAACTAATTCAGGCCATTTCTCTCGGATGAAGTTCCAAACGATGGGTCTTCCAACAGGGTTTTCCATCTCGGAGTTGAGAACGGTGAAGAAATCTTGGCTGCGGATCTTAGTTTCGTCCATTGCGAAATCTAGGTATCTAAAAAGCAAAAATACTTTTAAAAATAATTTTTCTTCTAGAAATTATAATACAGAGAAACCTCTCTATAGCGGCCACCCTCCGTTCCAAATAGAACTGGCAGCCCGCTCTAACGGGATTTCATGCTTGGAAATACAAAACACGTATTTAAACCCTAATAGCACAAAGAATTGTACAATATTGTATGATATTGAACAATATTCGCAATATTGTATAATATTGTACAATATCGTATAATATTGTACAATATCGTATAATATTGTACAATATCGTATAATATCGCACAATATTGTACAATATCGGACAACATGTTGTGCTACCTGGGAAGCCCTAATTCGTTATTTCTGATAACGTGAATTTTAAGAACCATCTAAAGTTAAAAGGTACTTAGAAAATTTATAATTTCCTTTGTAACATATATACAATTTGCGTTTGCTGGGATCTTTCGGCTTTTTGGGAAGTAAATTTTTTCAACTTTGTTTTTATTATTTGAAAAATGAATTCCTTATCATTTCGTCGGCAGAATGGACAATAATATATTTTTTCCTGAAGTCCGTCAGCTGAAAGTTTCATTCGCTGATGGGCGCAACCCATAACATCACGTTCTTCATGAGAGTTCGAATTAGCACCTGAAAAGCCCAGATGAGCTCTTGAATGCCCAACCCTGATAGTGACCGAAGTTCACTTATCTCTTCCTAATGGGTTAGGAATAATTAATTTCGATCTGGTTTACAGTATTGTTTTTCGAGTGTATGAATTTTTTTATCCTTTCCTTCCTCCCATTTCTCTTAATAAAATGTCCAAAGTCAGAGATGCGAACGGAATGTACTTCAATGAAATGGAACTTGCGACCAATCTGGCCACTCTGAGTGGTCGTTAATAGAGATTATTTTTACATTATGTCTATGGGCCAAAAATTAGAACCAAATCGAATTAGCACCTGAAAAGCCTAGATGAGCTCTTGAAAGCCCAACCTTGATAGTGACCGAAGTTTACTTATCTCTTCCTAATGGGTTAGGACTGATTAATTTCGATCTTGTTCACAGTATTGATTTTTGAGTGTATGAATTTTTTTATTCTGTCCTTCCTCCCATTGATCTTAATAAAATGTCCAAAGTCAGAGATGCGAACGGAATGTACTTCAATGAAATTGAACTTGCGACCAATCTGACCACTCTGAGGGGTCGTTAATAGAGCTTATTTTCACATTAGGTCTATGGGCCAAAAATTCCGTGCTAAGCATTAGTGGCCGTTAAGAAAGTTGACGGCTTAGAAGGGTTAGCTTATATAAAAACATTTTTATTATTATATATACATATTTATCTTTTTTTAAAAACACTCACATATTTATACTTTTTTACTTCTTTAATTAGAATATATTATCATTTTAAGTCTTTTTAAGATTCTTTAATAAATTCGCATTTTTAAAATTGCTATTAGAAATTTTAAAAGTTCTAGCTAATCAAATTAAATACTATATATAAGCCGGCTTCAAATTTCTTATCAGTGCATCTTTTTTTAAAAAAATTATAATTTAAAACACAACTTTCGAAAAACTTATGCCATGTATGTCAGTTTATTGAGAATTGTTTATCTAAATAAAATTATCTGAAATAATCTGGTTTTTATACCCTTTTATTAAAATTAATAATTTTAATAAAAAATAATTATAAAATATTCAAAATTACAAAATATTAAATTAGTAATTTATAAATTATTAATTAATTAATTTAAAACACAACTTTCTAAAAACATATGCAATTTATGTCAGTTTATTGAGAATTGTTTATTTAAATGAAATTATCAGAAATAATCTGGTTTTTATACCCTTTTATTAAATTAATAATTTTAATAAAAAAATAATTATAAAATATTAAAAATTATAAAATATAAAATTAATAACTTATAAATTATTAATTAATTAATTTAAAACACAACTTTCGTAAAACATATGCAATTTGTGTCAGTTCATTGAGAATTATTTATTTAAATAAAATTATCAGAAATAATCTGGTTTTTATACCCTTTTATTAAAATTAATAATTCTAATAAAATTAATAATTTTAATAAAAAAATAATTTTAAAATATTAAAAATTAGAAAATATTAAATTAATAATTTATAAATTATTAATTAATTAATTTAAAACACAACTTTCGTAAAACATATGCAATTTATGTCAGTTTATTGAGAATTGTTCATTTATATAAAATTATCTGAAATATTCTGGTTTTCACACCCTTTTATTTAATTTGACTTATTTCACGTTTGTAAAGATCGAATTTTGTAATCTATTTATCACTCACTTCCTGAAATGCTTCAGTTTGGAAATTCTTAACGATTGTGTATTTTCGATGGCAATACACTATTTTAATATTGTCAGAACGCAATTTTTAGTAAACAATTAGTGTAATTAAATTTTGATTCCATACGAAAGGCTCTACCTGGTAATGGATTTGAGGAAAAAAAATTGATTTCAAAATTCCAAATTATTAATAAAAATGAATTATAAAATAAGGACTAAAAAGTTGAAAACAATTAAAACAAAAACACTTCCAATTTGCAGTACACTAAATAAAAGGGTGTTTATAAAAACTGTTTTTATTTATTTATTATAATACTGTTACTTAGCTGTCAAGTCGTTTCCCTGAGATTCAAAACTTGGCGACAAATTTCGCTACAATTTTGGCGACTTGGCGGCAAAGTTGGCTACCTTCGCGACAAATTTGGCAACTCGGCTGCAAAGCTGGCGACTTTGGCGACAAAAGGAATTTTCTAGAAGGCCCTCGAACTTTCAACCTATTTCTTCCGGCTTCATGAACTTTCTAGAGATTACGTCACTTCCTACGTAATGATGTCACTTCCTGTTGAAAAAGTCTAAAAGCAAGCTCCCAAGCCAAGAAGAGTCAGTTGGATTTTGATCAGCAAGCAAGCTGGTGAGCTAACATGAAGCCTTTGAACGCTGTGTTGAGATTTAATGGTAATCTCTGTTGTGAATTCTCACAAGTGCTATTTTAATACTTGTGCTACGTTTCTTTGCTTAGAATATTTGTGAAATAAAGATCTTTATTTTTTTAAATCCTACTTATTCGACTGCATTCACGTACACCCACAAGTCGATTTTGTCACAATACTTATAAATCCCTTACCTTGTGATAAGATGAGGTATTTTAACGTTTCCAAGATTTGTCAAATATGCCTTCTTCTGCCCGGGCGACTGCTCCGTTAAGTACCTGTTCCACATGTAATTCCAATTCTCCTCGACGCTTGTGGAAGAAATCCCGTACTTGAACACAATGTTCTTCAGAGGAAGCGAAGTCCTGGAAGAAAATTTTGCTTCTAAATTCATATGTTTAAAAAAATTGAAAGATATGTAAAAATTTCATTGTTTCAATATTGCGATAAGTTAATTAAGAATATTGGCATTTTCTTTTTTTCCCCTTTAGGATATGTTTTGAAATAGACTTACTCGTTTCCTGTCGTCCAGTTATTGAAGCGTTCAGAGGCTTGGGTCAGGCAATCTTGGTGGCCAGCACTGCAAGCCAGACTCATTACCGTTGTTCTCAGCAAGCTGAAAAACACAAACATACTGTTACAAAGCTATAAAGTCGTTTCCCTGAGATACTGATCTTGGCGATAAATTTGGCGATCTTGGCGGCAACGCTGGCGACTTTGGCGACAAAAGGAATTTTCTAGAAGAACCTCGAACTTCCAACCTTTTTCTACCGGCTTCATGAACTTTCTGGAGATTACGTCACTTCCTACGTAATGAAGTCACTTCTTGTTGAAAAAGTATAAAAGCAAGCTCTCAAGCCAAGAAGAGTTAACTGGATTTTGATCAGCAAGTAACCTGGTGAGCTAACAAGAAATCTTTGAGCGCTGTATTGAGATTTAATGGCAATCTCTGTTGTGAATTCTTACAAGTGATGTTTTAATACTTGTGCTACGTTTCTTTGCTTAGAATATTTGTGAAATAAAGAGCTTTACTTTTTTTAATCCTGCTTATTGGACTGCATTCACGTACAGCCACAAGTCGATTTTGTCACAATACTTTTCTGAGTACAATATCCTGACAAAACAAAACACGGAAGAGAATATCTTTTTAAACACTCGAAACACCAGTGGAAATGTAACTTTACTACAGTTGCACATAAATAAGCAAAACAGGTGGAATTTTCTGGCGTAATTTCTAAAACAAAGTCAACTGTCAAGCAAAGTTCCTACTTTACGAAGCGTTTAATGAGGAGGATAAAATGTTAAAGAGAAAAAATAAATACGCGCATTATCCATTCTATTAATCGGATAAATGCGGAAAATCGGAATCGGATTTGCCACAGTAGATCTTTATTAAAATAAAATCATTAACAAACATATTGTTACAAATCTGTAAAACCGTTTTGCCTGCTATGTTAGTTTTGTGGTTGGAATGAATATTCTACAGGGATTCGTATTGGTTGCCAGCTACTGACATTGACCTTCGCGACTTTGGGGATAAAATGAAGATTCTCGAATATGCTAGAATTCTGGTTCTATCTCTATTAGGGACGCACTTATGGGGAATCTTCAAGATTATTCTATGTGGCGTCCCATTCTGTCGGAGAAGGTATAAAAAATGACGGGAGGCTGTCTTTTTCAAACAGCCGCTGATGTTAAAGGAACAGTACTACTTTGCGCGCGTTACTCTTTTCCGATTTTGAAATTTTTTTTGTAACTTCTGTTTGTTACCTTTTATCTCTAAAATAAGACATTTTTATGTTTTTAACATATCCAGTTACCGAGATATAGAGGATCGCGTCACCAATTCATGCGCATTTTTGCCCAACTTTCCGTCTCAGTAGTCGCTGAACTTCAATTCCGATTTTGAATTTTTTGTTGTTACCCTTTATCTCTAAAATAAGACATTAGTTATCTTTTTAACATATGTAGTTACCGAGATATAGAGCATCTCCCATACAACGTTTTCTGTAGAGTTTTTGCGTGTGAATCAAATTCCTTCCTGAGAGCCCAATGGGAGGAACGCAGTCCTACGTTAAAAACCCGGAGGTGCTAAGACGAAAGAACATCTTTGGAGTGCGTTTGAAGGTCTTTGAATATCTTTGGACTTTTGTCCGGAATGCGAAATGGTAATCTGATTGCAGTACCCAGAGCAGTAGTGAAAGTGATGTTACTGTTGTTATTAGTGGTTTTCTGTCTGTTTGAGTTGATAATTTGTAGAAGAGCTGTTTGTCTTGTTGCCTGCGCTTTGTGATTTCCTGTAATAAAGTGTCACTCGCCTTTATCCTCTTTGTTGGACGGCTTTCAACCTGCATCCACTGGACGATTTTTGTAACAATATATACTCATTAAGTTATACTGGACGATTTTTGTAACAATATATACTCATATACAGTTATACTGGACGATTTTTGTAACAATATATACTCATATACAGTTATACTGGACGATTTTTGTATCAATATATACTCATATACAGTTATACTGGACGATGATAACAATATTGATACGATGATAACTATTATACAGTTATAATAGAAATTGCTTCACCACGCAAACTATAGAAGACAAATACTGTCTACCGCCACGAGAAGAACGCCAGAAATGCCAGTGGCAGTTGTTAACGAAACTGGATATTCCACTGCATTTTGGCGTTGAAGGAAATGGGTTTATTTCGTTTGGCGCAGATAGAACCGGCGAAGTCTCATTTCGCTTTGTACTTCGGTCGAAAACGAATTCTTCGCCTAACGAAGTGCGTTTAGTTTGCGAAATGTTGTGATTGTTCAGGGTTTTCCTCGTGGTGGCAGGACTGTAGCAGTCCCTTCGTCAAGTGACATATTAAATCGCAAATTATCTTGATTTATGAATGAAAATAAATCTTTAAAAATTGGTAAAAAAAAAGAAAAATGTCACGAGAATCACACTGTCATCCTTGAATAGGATAATTGTTTAAATTTTAAGATGTCGCTAGATGTATGCCTCGGTTAAAAGTTTCCTAAATCATAACCAAGCAACACCAAAACTACGAAATCAAACATCAAGATGACAAAACCATCAGTGGAAAACATAAGCTTAAATATTTTAAAGTAGTTTTATTGGAGCCAGTCGGGAACATTTGGTTTCACAACGCACTGGATGATTATTTTTGACCAAAAGTTAAAGGTGTTATCATTATTTGAAAGCAAACAAAGAAATTGAAAAAAGAACACTTCTTTTTTCAAAAAAATCTTCAATTTACAAAGCATCGTTGTTGAAACTAAGCTGTTTAAAAAAATATCTCTTTAATTGTACAGGGTTTAGCCTAAATGATTAATCGGGGTTCAAAACACTGTGTATTGAGAGGTATACGACCTACAAAGACGGTGATACATGAAAAGATACATACAATCCCCAAGTTTAAAAGCCCGCCTTGAGGCTCGCTAGATGGCAGGCGACTTTCTAAACAGAGAATTTCCACATCACTGGACAGGGCGCGCTGGTCTGGATGAGGTTCCTCTTTTGCCATGGCCCCCAGATCTCGCGCCATGTGATTTCTTCCTGTGGGGTTATGTGAAGGACAACGTTTATGTACCCCAAAGCCAACAAGCAATGGCAAGCACTGCAGAAACGCATCACTGATGCTGTGGCGGACATTGACGGAAACATGCTATCATGAACGTCTGGACGGAACTGGATTACCGTTGGGGTGTGTGCCGGGTGACCAAGGGCGCACGCATTGAACATTTGTAGTATGTATCAGAAACTTGGGGAGTGTATGTATCTTTTCATGTATCGCCCATCTTTGTACGTCGTATACTTGTAAATAAACAGTCCTTTGAATCCCGATGAATCATTTAGGCTAACCCTGTATTGTATCATGAAGAAATACTAACTTTTCTGTGTGGCCTTCCGACGAGTTCCATCCCAGAGTCTTGTATATGTCATCTGCAAGTCCGCTCACGTAACTCTGAAACAAACAAAACGTGCTTTTGATGACACGAAATTTATGAATATCTTATGTCTATATATTTCCACAGTCCAACTATAGTTCTTGTTACAGTTAATTGAAAATAATCATTAATTTTGTTTTAAATTAAATAATATAATGCAAGAATCGAATGAGTCTATCGCAATTTTTACAGTGCGCGAACGTAACATCGCCCTGAGTAGAAGATCATTGACATCTATGAAGGTCAAATGAAATTCGAAACTCTAATCCGAAATGTGGTAGCATGATAACCTTCTAGGTTGATTCTTTTGTTTTGTTTGCGTCTAACCTTCTAGGTTGATTCTTTTGTCTTGTTTTCGTCTAACCTTCTAGGTTGATTCTTCTGTCTTGTTTTCGTCTAACCTTCGAGGTTGATTCTTCTGTCTTGTGTTCGTCTAACCTTCGAGGTTCATTCTTCTGTCTTATTTTCGTCTGCCTCGATTGCATCAGCCGTTGCATTCTGTGCTTATCTGTTATGTTTATCTGTTATTATTCTATCCTGTCTTAAAGCAATATTTTTTATCATAATTTTAACAATGGTGGAAGCCCTGATAAATCATAAAGATGGTTGATATTTTATTACAACAATTACATTGTCACAAATTGTGTTTAAAATTAATTTTGAAGTATTTATTTTAATTAAATAAAAGACTCCAAGGAAATAAAACTGGTATCACCGAAAAGCCAAATTTTGAACTTTAAAGAGGCGTAAAAACATTTTTTGTTTAGTAATATACTTCGAAACTATTCTGAAAAAACTTTAAAATTTCGCTTAATTTTTAACTAATTTAAAGTCTGATTAAAATTTTTAAAAACTCTTTCACAGCGAACACCTATTACCAAAAAAACGACGGGAAGCTGTCTTTTTCAGACCGAAGCTGATATTAAAGGCGTAGGACTACTTTACTTGCGTGACTCTTTTGTTGCAATTTTCTGTTGCAATTTAATATTGTCAAAATTGGTTTTATATTAAATTTCAATTATTTATTAAATCGGAATGGGTCTAAGTCAGCGGTTCCCGACCTCTGGGCTGCGGCCCACTTGTAGGTCGCGGATAGCGTATTAATGGACCACGGAACGCCATTCAAGAAGTTGAATCTTGACAGCTTGTTTTTGAGTTCACTTACATTGTGACAGCTAAGCAATAATAATTGCTTTGTCTCTACTTAAAATAAAGGAGAATGTGTGTGGGTTGGCACTCCACAGGCTAGACCTCTGTACCTAGAGCTACGAAATTTGGCACAAATATTCTTTGGATAGTGGGAATGTGCACCTCGGGGCCCTTTTTTGAAATTTTAATTAAAATTTTAATGAATTAAAAGTTAAGCAAAATTTTTTAGTTTTTCCTTAATAATTTCCGAAAACACCACAACACAAAAATCATTTTTACACCATCTGAAAATGCAAAACATTAGCTTTTCAATGATATCAATTAAGTGACTATACGATTTTTTCTATAATTTTTTAAAAAATTAAAAATATATTTTGTAATAATTTACAACAATACTTTTCATTGTTACAACGAAATTAAAACCGTTTTCATTGTTTAAACAAATATTTAATTGCGCGTTTCTCTTTTTGTATGTCCGCGGTCATTGAAAGCTAAGAAAATATCCTACTGGATTCTACTTTCTTTTTTTGTTTGATCAATTTTTACTTTCTCGTATACAAAGTATACAAAGAGAAAGTATTGTAATCGTCAAAAAATTCGAACTCGAGATTTTGACGAATCTCCACGTTTTAGACCTCCCTGAGTCCGAAAAACACAATTTTGGAATTATGTCTGTATGTCTGTCTCTGTGTGTGTCTGTCTGTGAACACGATAACTCGAAAGCTATTAGAGCTACGGGGATGAAATTTGGTATGTGGTCTTTAAACATAATTTGTAGGCTTCTATCAAATTTTGGACAAAATCCGTCAACGGGAAGTCTGTCTATTTGTATGTCCGCGGTCATGTGAACACTATAACTCAAAAACTTGAATAGCTAAATGGATAAAATTTGGTACACAGTTTTATCGTTATGAATGTAGATCCGTATAAAAGTTTGGGCCAAATCCGTCAAAAAGAGGCGGGCGTTCAAATTGCATATTCAATTTCCTTTAATCCGATTCTCATGCGCATGCGTATTGGTAGCAATCTGTTATTGTTGTAAATTTTATTTGCAACAATAAATAATGTTTTCAAGCATCAATTGTTAACAATTTTTTTATTGTTGTAAATCAAACCGATCTCATTATTTCAGCAAATGTTTTATTCACGCGCTTTTGCAATTGTTACGACTGTGGTAGTATAAATTGTTTTCTTGGGAATTCAATTCCAAAGCAGAATTTTCTCTTTAGTATTCATTGCATTGCCTATTTTATCGCGCCTGCTTCAAAGTAATATTTTTTTGACACGTGGCAACAGATATTTGATTTCAGGTTTGTTTGTTTTTTTGTTTTACTTTCTCGTATGCGAAGTATACAAAGAGAAAGTATTGTAATCGTCAAAAAAAATCCGAACTCGAGATTTTGACGAATCTCCACTTAGAAAGTATACGAGAAAGTTTAGGGGAGACCACTCCCGCTGGTTCTATGAAATTTGTAAAGAGAGTCTTCAAGAGAGTAAGTATACTAAGAAATAATCCAGTTAGCTGAACGATTATGGTTGCTACGTTTTAATTCTTTTTATCTCAGCATGTTTTAAGCCAATTAATATGGTGCTGGACGTAAAGTGCAGCGCGGCATTTTAATGTTGAAATCAAATGCATATTTTATAAGAAGAATAAGAAAGTGAAAATAGTGCCGACAAAGTGGAATTAGAGGTTACGTGACATGCTCAGTTATTTGACTCCGATAAGGACATTTATGTAGGCAATGAATAGAACTGGTCCATGGTCACTAATAGAACATGGTTTAAATATCTACCACAATCTGAAGTTTAAAATTACGTTCTTAAGAGAACCATGAATATAAAATGATGCAAAATTCAATTGAAATCATATTCTCGGCGAACAAATTGGACGCCGAAGGCGGCTAGAAAACAATATATTTTTAAACCTTTTACAGCAAGCTTTACTAATGACTGGCATATAAGTGAATATAATATATTATATGTGTTTGTATTTTTTACTTGTACATTTAGTTAGTGGGCCTCAAAATATTTTTTACACAATAGATGGTCCGCACAACCATAAATGTTGGGAACCGCTGGTCTAAGTTAATAATAACAAATATTTCGAATTCAATTGCTTCTCGACTTCCGACTGTATAAGGTGCAATAATCATTTGCTGCTGGACGTCCTTCTCAGCAAACCATTCACGGCAATAGCCTTAGGCCTAAATGGTTGACATAATCAGAAAATAGTTTGACCCCAACCTTGGTCTTACTTAGTGGTAGCTTTCATTGATTATATTAAAATATATCTGTCCGCCCCAAGTCCTATTATGCTGCCTCATCGTGGCGGGGGTTTTGGCCCTGGGTGGAATGGGCGATGTACGTCTGGAGTTTTTTCTCCTGGCAGGGTCACCCAAGGCGGAAAGGCCATTCCATTATACCCAGCTAAAGCATAAAGGCAATGGACAGAGTCGGACTTCTTCCCTCGGGCGTCCAAGGTCTAGTGCCAACAGAAGCTGCACTCTCCTCCTTTACCATGAATCTCTGGCCTATAGTTTTTATGTGGGCGAGCGGACTCTCGGACTTGGTCCAGCTGAGGACTGGATCAAGTGGAATAAGAAACAACAACAATAAATATATCCGTGGAATATTGTTTGCAAGAGGATTTTCTGTTGCTTACCTTGAGTAGCAAATCAGCTTCGGTGTTCTTCAAAAGTTCGGCCATGCTTCCAAAACAGGTGGATGCGGTCTGCCAAGGGGTGAGGTCCGATTCCCTCTTCAGGTACACGCTCATGGACAAGAAAACGTCTAGCCCGATGTGGCCTGCTTGAGCAAGCATGAAGGAGTCAAAAAGCAAATTGGAGCGGTCTGAGGGGGTTAAGGCCTAGGGAGAGAAACATCATGCAAATTTTTGACAAAGAAATAGCCTCTCAAAATAAAAATGTCGTAAGTCAAAATTTCAATTTGATTGATATACACTTGCCGATATTACTTCATATCGCCAACATATGCCAAGTCGCCAACGCCCAAAACCAAGATGGTTGCTAAGGTACATAATATGGTAAAATGAGCAAACACAACTTTTGAAAGTTCCAAAATAAAAAAAAAATGCATGAATTCTCCGATAAAAAAGAAAATTCGTTTAAACTTCAAGTATTTGTTCTTTAGCTATGGCTCTTCAATGCATTGCGTATCTTAGCAGCCATGTTGCTTGGCGTCCCTTGGCGATATGAAGGAGTACCGATTAGTGGATATCAGCCAAATGAAATACTTGATAAACGACGTTTTGCACTTGGAATGACAAAATTGAAATCTAGAATTCTATCCAACTACTTCGCAAGGCATGCCAAATTGCTCAATCGCCGAGAAATTTGATGGTATTTGAAGTAATCATGCTGCCAATGGGTGCCTAGACCGAGTTATGGAGCTTTGAATTTCATGATTTTTAACCAATCAGCGGCCTCGTCGAGCAAGTACTGTGTATTGATTGGTGGATTGTCTTCAAGACGGCAATTGAAATGGTGTAAAGTGGTCTAAGTCAGCGATATTCAAAGCTCCATAACTCGGTCAGTTTTAGTTGCAGAAGAGTGGGACTTTTTTTGATTAAAATATTAGAGTGCCAAAAAAACTTTTACTAAATATGACTGATATTACCGGAGGACCGTATAAAAATTTAGAATTTGTAACTTTTTCAGGAATATATTTATTCACTCAAAACACATATATTATAATTTTCCCCTTTGTTTAAAGCATTTTTACAATTGGAATTATATGTCTATCCCTAACGGCTTAGAAATTAGCTATTGTTCACGATAAGCGTGGACACCCTGTATATTCGAGGAAAAGAGTTGCAATTTGAAAATCCCTCTTTCAGTTTAGTTCGTATTAGTAGTAATTTGGTTGTAAAATATTTTTGCATGGGTTAAGAAATCATCATAATCGTCAAAATCAAAAATTCGATCTCGACATTTTCATAAACCTCTATTTCCAAACCTCTTTTAGTGAAAACACCTTCGGAATTATATCTGTGTGTCTTCTGCTGTCACAACTACACATGTTTTATCTAAACTTTTTCTCCACACATATGCTGTTGTGTGTTAAAATTTAAATACAGTTATGGATATTTATTATGCATTTCTCTTTCTTCAAGGCTCCACTAAATCTTTCTAAACGGATTACCAAACACCAAAAATGTGTAGAAGAACGCAAAAAGTACCTCGTGATTTGTCAGGAGTAGTTCAGTTAGTAGTTTCCAGTCATGAGATTCGTAATTCACCAAATAATATCCCGTTTGATTCACGTTGAACTTCACCCACTCTGAATTGGTGACAGGCAGATCAAATTGCACTGGAAAAGAAAGAAAAAAGAAGACCTTATATTCATACAAATCAAATATGAAATATGAAAAATGGGTTCAAATATGAAAAGTATTAAAGAAATGAACTTATCGTCCCTAAAACATTAGTGTGAGTCTCATTTCAATTGCTGATACAATAATTTAAAAAAATTCTTTTGAAATTAATTTTTGACACTATTTTACGAAAATATCCAAAAGTATAGTTTATTTTCAGATTACAAGGATTTGACTTAGTTTGGTTTAATAGCACAAGGGCCAATTTGGCCATACTGCGCCAAAATTTTGTTATTTTCAGATCACAAAAATATTTTAAAACAATGTAACTGTTGAAACTAAATCAGTTTAAAAAGTTGAACTTCACTTAAAAAAGGAAAAACATTATCATTAGGGTTGGCCCCAAGGATGTCTGTTTTGTAGATTTCATACAGTCCGCTAATTTGAGTGGCGCTGCAGTCACTCTAAGTTGATTTTTTTTCTTATACTCGCTAGCTCTGTACGTTTTGAAAGAGTAGTTCGTATTCATGCTGTTGTAGGTCATTCCTGAGATGACAATTCAGTTCAATTAAATTAAAGGTATGATTCTATTTCTAATTGTTCATTCTATGTAGATTAATTCGCTGATTAGTTCGAACTAGCCCTTTTCATTAAACAATGTCAATTAAATTAACGATATGTGCACCAAAGTGGGCTGTCTTTGGGTATAAAAGTTTTTGCATGTACATAAAATATGATTAACTCTTAAAATGCAATTGCACATGTTACATATAGGAGCTGGATCAGAGCATAAAAGGTGGCAGTGAGTTAAAAACGTGTCCTACTCTTAGTCTTGTCAAAATGACATCGTTATTCCTAATAGTGAGGTTTCTACAACCTTTGATTGAAGGCTGGATATTATAAAGTTTATTGTTTGTCTGTCTGTCCCAGATTCTTTGCCATATTCGATGTTGAGAGAACTTAACAGTCTGCAAGGCATCAATCAAACGAACAAACGTTTCCAGAGTTGCATTTGAAGTTTTTTCAGCCTTATCCGCATTCTCATTTCCTGGAATTCCAGCGTGTCCAGGAATACAGCAGTATCTGATTTTGGTATTTTTGAGTGTATGATGGAGATCAAAACATTTCATCACTAATGGATGATTATTATGTTTAGTACTTCTTAGGGTATTAATACCACTCCTAGAATCTGTATATATAATGGCTTTTTTTTTAAAATTCAGTGTAGAAATTTTCAAAAGCCGCAAATAGATAGCGTAGAGTTCAAATGTGTAAACAGAGCAGAAAGGGTGAAGTGTCTCCGAAATTGTGAAATCTGGTAAAACAACAGCGGAATTGACATGACTACCATATTTCGAGCCATCGGTGTGTGTAGGGACATAATCAGAGTAGCGTTGCCTGTGGTCATAAAAATGTTGCTGAAATACCACATCTGATGTATTTAGTTTTACAAAGTGTAAAATATCATGACTAAAATCAAGTGGTGTTTCTTGCCAAGGAGGGAGACCTTCAACATTTGAGATGATTGAAAAATCTCCAATTTCAAAGTACCTCAAGATTTCCCCAATTCTGAAGCCAGAAGTTTGGGTGAAAGATAGTCTGACTGAAAATAAGGATCCAAAAATAGGATTTATAACCTTATAATGTTGAGGATGAAACTCATTGCTCTTAATTTTATAAAAGGTCGAGAGAGACAGTCTGTGGCGTCCGAGTTCTAAAGATGGTTCACCACTTATGACATGAAGACTATGAATTGGGGTAGTTCTAAATGCCCCAGTAGCTATACGAAGTCCTTGGTGATGGACTGAGACTAAAATTTTTAAAGTGGATTTAGCAGCTGAGCCATATACTGGCGCTCCATAGTCCAGCTTCGAGCGAACAAGATATCTATAGATCCTCACCGATAAAACTTTGTCCGCACCCCAAGAGGTGTTCGACAAGACTTTCATGATATCATTCACCATTTCATGTCTGAATGGATTTTATTTTTAAGTGTTTGACATGTGAACGAAAAGTTAGTATCGTGTCAAATATAATTCCTAAAAATTAAGTCTCTTGCACAATAGAAATAGTTGATCCATTCAACTGGAATTCTGGGTCTGGACGTAATCCTCGCCTTCTACAAAAATTCATACAGACTGCTTTTTGTGGCGAGAAAATAAATCCGTTTTTTGTCGCCCAATCAGTCATGTTATTAACGGCTGTTTGTAATTACCTTTGAATGAAATTCATGTCTTTACCAGCGCAATGTTGTATGTCATCTACAAAAAGCGAACTATTTACATATGCAGGGAGTTCTGAAACAATACCATATTTTGATGACAGTATAACTAATAACACTTAAAATACTTCCTTGAGGGACCCCTTCTTGTTGATTAAAATTATCTGATAAAATGTTACCAATGCGAATTCGGAACTCTTGTCGGTAGGAAGTTTTTAATGAAAAGTTTTAAGTTCCCTTTTAAACCAATGACAAATAAATCTTTTAAAATTCCATATCGCCAAGTGCGATCGTGCGCTTTTTCCATGTCGGAAAAAATCGACACAAGGTGTTTTTTGCGCACGAAGGATTCACGAATGGCTTTTTCCAGTTTCAACAAATTGTCTATGGTACCTCGCGTTTCACGAAATCCACTTTGAGAAGGAGAAAAACATTTACTCGTCTCCAAAACATGAATTAGATTGGCACTACAACCATACGTTCCAAAACTTGCAAAGACAGCTCGTCAGAGCTATTAGTCGATAATTATTTGGGTCTTGTTTGTCCTTTCCTGATTTAGGAATTGGTATAACTGTAGCTTTGAGTCAGGAAAGTGGGAAAACCCTCTCATGCCATATTCTATTGAACAAAAGTAAAATTGTTAGTAAAGAAGATTCACCGATGTGCTTAAGCATGTCGTTATGAATTTGATCTGGTCCTGGTGATGTTGGATTAGATTTCCTTGGCGCATTTTTCAGTTCACGGTATGAGAAAGTTGAGTTTTAGTCTCATGTATATGAAGGCAGAAAATCCACTGATTTTTGTTCTTCGCACCTTTTAAAAGCAATAGAATCATTTTTATAAGAGGTTTCTCTTGATATTTCAGACAGAGTTTGTCCTATTACATTTGTATGCTAGCCAGGACCTACATCGGGGTTCAAATGGCTATAACACACCGACAATTACTCTTTATCAGAAGGCATCGTGCTGGGACACAAGAAGATATTCCAGCGTTAACAAATCCTTTTATTGAAATGCTGTAAATTAGATTACCACTTAAAAATAGGTTAAAACAAGATTAAATATAGTTGCAGTAAATACAACATGATGAAGTAGACACAGAAATCGCAACTGCATGAACACAGCTCCAACGCGACTGGAATACATGCACAAGCCAGACACAACGAGGCTGCTTCGCATTTCATTCTGCTCAATTATATAATGCTTCCAGAGATCAGTTCAGCAGTTACGGGTGCAGACGTCAGGACTCGCCACGCCTATACTCTAGGGGTCACCCCCTGGGACAGAACGCTGCCCAATGCCCCCGTACCTGAAGCCATTACAGTGATCACCCTTAACGCTAAGCCCAAGAGAAAGTGACTCCCTCACTTGAGCTCTAGCAGACTAACCACTGAGATGACTAGCTACCAGCCGATTGATACAGTGCACCACCCATCCAAGGGCTTGCCACGCACGGCCAACACGTGGGGTTTTTTGCTGTCCATGAGAAGAAACATGCAAACAGAGTGGCAACGGCTTCTCATGGAGAGAGCCTCTCACTTGCCGTCGAGGTAAGGAAGTAGAAAATCGAAAAGTAGAAGTGAAGGGGAGGGTAAGCCTGAAGAGAGACCAGATCTGTAGGGTAACTCGGGGTTGTGAATCCCGTCACACCTAAAGAAGATGTGACCCTGAGGGCAGATTACAAGGAAATGACTCTCACTATGGGGGGAAGCAAAGAGTTTGTGGATGAGAAGTCACCGGATAAGTAAGCAGGTTCTCGCTTCCCTAGTGAGCATAGAAATTTCATGGGTTGACGATTTAAAAAATGTGATTTCTATACACATGACCGAGGAGCATCGAAGACTACCAAACAAAATTTTCGATTAAAAAATCAGAATCTATTACTGAATGAAAATTTGAGCCAAACGATAGAAATTGAAACTGAACGTAGTCATCAGATATTTATCCTTCAGATTATCATTTGTTTCGTTCCATGCAGAACTGTTTTTCTGGAGAGTGGTTTCAATAGATATATCACCAATTACTGCATAATCATTTCAATAATTATGATGACAGCATAAATTGGATTGATAATTAGATTATTTCAAAACAACCAAACTTCAGGAATTCAGATTGCTGCCTGAGTGACAAGTGAATGTTGCAGTTTCTAATGGGAAACACTTGAATAAATACTTCATTTAATAATTGACTCTTAATATTTCATTTTGAAGACAGACAAAAACTCGTCTATTTACAAGAAAATGGGTGGCGTAATATTTATAAATCCAATGTTTAGTAATTATCATTATTAGAAAATCACTATCCAAAGTTTTGTTTTCAAGTGATGTTCCTTGAAAGTTTTCCAGCAAAGATTGGGAGTCCAGTCCAATCCAGTCTCCAATCTCCTTCCAATCCAGCAAAGTTTTCGAAATTACAAATTTCGGCCATGCAACACAACTAAGATCTCCATTCGCTTTATTTATTCAAAGTTAACAGATTCAAGCATCCGCATTCAGTTAACCTTGTCAGTATTACTGATTGATCAGCACATTAAAAGGAACCATGGCAATCCAGGTGGTAAATTCTTCGTTATCGGAATATGGTGTCGCGGGTTCGATACCGATTCCACCGAAGATCTGCCCCTAAAAGCCGGTTTGAAGAACGTTAAATCCTTCAGGGCCAAAATATTCCCGTTTCTACAGGGTGGCCATAAAATAACTTTCTCTGTTTGGAGGCATCTGAAGCTAAAACTAATCAACGGAAAGAAATTAACTTTCATATACAGACTGTGGAAGACATGGGGAGATGATTTCGGCAAAAAACCAGCGGGAGTGGTCTCCCCTAAACTTTCTCGTATATTTCTCGAACCAGTGGGAGTGGTCTCTCCTAAACTTTTTCGTATACTGCTCAAAAATTTGTCATTTCCCCTCCCCTTGCGTGGATAAAAAAAAATCGAATCTACTGTAATCCAGAATGCAACGAATATTAGAAGGTTCTTCATTGCAGATTATAGTGATTGTAAAATATTTAAGTGAAGAATCATATTAAAAGAGTTGCCTATGAATTAAAACTTAGCAATATTTATTTTCCATCACACTCCAGCAAGATCCGCTATTATACGAGTGAGCGAAAACAAAACAGGAGATAAAGCATATCTATCACAAACTCCGTCTCAAGGACAAAGTGACGTAATCCTCCCGCTTGGTACCAGAGATTGCTAAGTACGCATGCGCATGGAGATCAGTTTTGAAACGAATGCTTAACAAGTATGCGATTATACAGACCGACAGGCAGTCAACCCTTTGACGGATTTGGCCCAAAATTTTATACGGACATACATTCATGACGATAAAACTGTGTACCAAATTTTATCCATCTAGCTATTCAAGTTTTTGAGTTATAGTGTTCACGTGACCGCGGACATACAGACTGACAGACTTCCCGTTGACGGATTTTGTCCAAAATTTGATAGAAACCTACAAATTATGTTTAAAGACCACATACCAAATTTCATCTCCGTAGCTCTAATAGTTTTCGAGTTATCGTGTTCACAGACAAACATAATTCGAAAATTGTGTTTTTCGGACTCAGGGAGGTCTAAAACGTGGCGATTCGTCAAAATCTCGAGTTCGAATTTTTTGACGATTACAATACTTTCTCTTTGTATACTGCGTATACGAGAAAGTCAAAATAGTACTAAAAGTAGCCGATAGGGAAGATTTTGGCGCTATTGTCACGTACGCACTATGAAATTTGCACAATCGAGGTATATTATGCGACTTTCATAGTGCATACGTGCATAGTTTCATAGAGTCTGTGAACACGGTAACTCGAAAACTATTAGAGCTACGGGGATGAAATCTTGTTTGTCGTCTTTAAACATAATTTGTAGGCTTCTATCAAAATTTGGATAAAATCCATCAACGGGAAGTGTGTCTGTTTGTACGTCCGCGGTCATGCGAACACTATAACTCAAAAACTTGAATATCTAGATGGATAAAATTTGGTACACGGTTTTATCGTCATGAATGTAGGTCCGTATAAAAGTTTGGGCCAAATCCGTCAAAGGGTTGACTGTCTGTCGGTCTGTATAATTTACTTCTGAAAAGAATCCATCATCTCCACGCGCATGCGTACTGGAAGTAATCTTCTGTGCACGCGAAGGCTATGGAGCGAATTACGTCAGTTTGTCCTTGAGACGGCAAGAGCGGAAAATCGGTAAGCATCTCTTTGAATTTGATTCTTTACCCAGATATTTTTCAATCACTATAATGAAAAACCTTCTGATAGTCATAGGATTCTGGGTAACAGTAGGTTCGAATTTTTTTTATCCACGCGGGAGGGGGGAAAACAGCACCTTTCTGGGGAAGTATACGAGAAAGTTTAGGGGAGAACACTCCCTCTGGTTTTATTAGTGAACTTAAAAGATAGATTTTTTAATTTAATTATTTTCTGCTTTTTAGTCTTTAATTTATGTTTCATTATTATAAATATTATTGCATCATGAAACCATGAATCTTCGAGCTATTGTGCTCACTGATGGACACAATTGTAAAAATTGTTCCGCTGGTTTTGGAGGAAATCATCTCCTCATGTCTTCCACAGTCTGTATATGAAATCTGGTTTCAATCCGTTGATTAGTTTTAGCTGCAGATGCCTCCAAATAGGGAAAGTTATTTCATAGCCACCCTGTATTTTGAATTCTGAAGAGGGAAAGCCAACTCATCATCTGACCACGGTTGAAAATGACGAAGTGCACCCCAAAATAGCGCTAATGCAGCTTTAACAACGAACGTTGTCTTACCTAAAATTTGTAAAGTTGTCTTAACTTAAACTACTAATTGAATATAATACAGCACACGTGCTCTTACTTTCTTCCGCTTCATGAATCCAGACGATTCCACTTTTCCCATCACTCGTCATGTAACTCAGAGGAATGCTCCACACATACCTGTATTTGATGAAAAATTAAAAAAAAAAATTTAATGGGATTCGAACCTTTAATCTTAAACAGATGAATCTAGACTAAAATATTTTAGCATAATAATGTTTTAGGCTAGATGCGTCGATATTTATATTATTTTTAAAAATTTTACTCTTATTGAAAATAAAAAAAAAATGAGAATAAAAATTATAAAAATGCATGAAAGCATCAAAAATTTTATAAAAAATCAAAACTAAAATAAATACCTTAAAAAAATCTTTATGAAAAATATACAAAAAGATTTCAAGTTTATAGTTAGTGTTTACCTCACTAGATGGAGACAGGTGCACGCATCTATTTCTTTGTTTACATTGTAACGCACGCTTAGTACGTCGTCCTTTCTTTGTTTCACAACTGCTATAAGAGGTAAGATTTAAGCCCTTCTTTTCATACTTTGTTTAAAAGACTTTTTTCAATTTCTTCTCTGTGGATAAATGTTTTTGTTTCCAATACATTCCGGAATAGGTTCAGGCCTTAAGAGGATTTTAACTATCAGACCTTAAAGTCTTTTTCCTCTACAGAAAACCTATTCCATTTTTGAATCTGCTTGGAAGTATGGCCTCTGATGAAGTCATCCACCAGATTCTATCGTTGTCTGCTATTATTTTTAACTCTTCCACAATTATAATTCCCTTTATTAGCATTTTTATTTATTTTTTACTCTTAACTATATAGCAAAGATAACGTGCGCACAAAAAGTGTATTTAATATCGTCGCAACACGCATGCAATAACTAAAATAATGAAAAGTATTGTAGTAAAATATATTTAAAAATTAGATGAAACATTCTACGGAATTAAAATTGGTGTCAGTGAATAACTTTTTAATTTTAAAGTGGTGTAAAAGT
>BGPR01010214.1:5868-20035 GCA_013235015.1 Araneus ventricosus | reverse complement strand
GCTTTCACAAGATTCAGATTAGTTTCTTAGATCTATCCATTTGAAATGAATGAAAATAATTCAGAAAATACTTTGTATAGAGAATATCAGATTTATTTATTTTTCTATAGAACAACAAATAAGAACGCAATTTGTAACAATTCCCAATGGCGATTGTAGCATAAATGACGCATAGAAAGAATCTCGGCCTGCAGCTTTATTCGCTGAGTAATGAAAATTAATTGCCTTTTTAGTTTTTGAACTCTCACGGGTCATGTCATGTAATACACGAATTAACATAACGCAAATGTAAGAGAAAAATTATTGAAGAATCGCTCTATCAAACACTAGGAGGAAGATGAAAAAATCACTATTTCATATAATCTCAACATTTCAGCTGAGGAAATATGTAAACAAATAATTAACAAACAGTTGAACATTTTATTAAACAACTTTCGAGCATTCATATAAAATACAATTAATTAAATTGCCATAAAAGAAATGAATTTTTCAAGATTTAATTTGTAACTTTTTTAAATAACAGCATTAATCCAATAAGTAAAAAAAAATCGAAAGATTTGCTCTAAAAATGTTCATTTTAATGAAATCTTTAATTATATAAGTCTTCGCTGCCTTTCTAAACCATCTTATTCATTATCATTATCAACCATGAAATTGACCCAATATGTCATCTTTTAATTTATATCGTTCAATCAAAAAACTAAATGCGCGAATGAAAAAGAGTTATTTCAGGAGTTGTAAACAAATTATTCAATAATTAATTTGCGTTTGGTTGTAATTAACTCTCTTCTCATAATTTTCAGTACTTACAGTAATTCCTGTTCTGAAATTCTTTTCACCGGCGAAAAATTCCAGCATTCGAAGAACAGATGCTCCCTATTAAAGAATAAAGTGACTAATCAGAATTGTAAACAACTGCATAAAAAATATCATTATGTGTTCATGCAAATTAAATCTATAAGCTTAAAGTTAAATATAATTTAAATTTTGAAGCATCCGAAAAATATAATTGAAACGTGGAAATTCATGTTGACCGCTAAATAACCTTAGGACAATGACTTTTATGTGTATGGGGCCTTTTTCCCTTAGCAGTCGTGAAATTAAAAAAAAGTAGCGTGTCGAAGACAAAGAGAGAACATGAAACAAAAATGATTATTGAAACCTAAATGGTAAAAATAATACATTCTTCTATTTCAAACATAAATGACACCCTTAAAATAAGTTAATAATTTTAATAATACAAGTTATTTGGAGATTGGCTACTTCAAGTTTCAGGATTTATTAGAAGGAAGACAAAATTCAACAAAAATTATTGAAAGAGGGGTAAGGTAATAACCGATTTGGAAAGTTGGTCTAAATTATAAAATTTCTGGAGTCACATATTTTGCAAAGTGATAAGCGATACATTATTAAGCCCTTAGGGATCGCATTTTTTTTTTCTATCTAATAAGATGATCCCTCCTGTTTTGGAAAAGGGCTGTCGAGAAGAAGACATAGAATACTTGAGATTCTTTTGGATTCTACGTAAATTTTATGACAAATTATAAAGCCAATTAATGATTAAATTTCAGTTTAAAAGCCTAAAAATGCGATAATTCGATGCACGTCAATATGACGGGTGCGAGACTTGAGGGTTTAAGGCATATTTCATAAGATAATATATAATGGAGAGAAGCTATTTAAAGAGTAGTCCTGGGGGGGGAATCGATTTACGAACAACGGAATGTTAACAAATAGGATAACGAACTCTTTCGGATACAATTTTTATGCTCGAACTAAGTTCGAATATCGAACAACTTATACAACATAAGAAAAACTGACATGGTGTCTAAGATTTATTGAACTGCGTCTTAATGCCATCTGTTGACTCCGCCGTAAGAGAGATGAACATACGAAACTGAAATACCGAAGAGTTTCCCAAATATTCCTCGCACATGCGCAAACAGAGCTTACTTTCCGAATTGCCCTCATAATATGTGGTAAGTAATTTGGTTTGGCCACGTTAATGTCCCATTTTGTAGCAACACGAGGGTTATTTTGGAACGGACCTCGTAATTCTATGGTCAGATGACGAGATCTGGCAAGACAACGGATAAACTGGCTGCAGTACACACGATATAGTGCCTAGGGTCTCTAACAAGCCAGTAGGATGGAATACAGAAGAGCTAATGCTCGTTACAGGACACGGGCCCTTCCCTTCATACCTTCAGTCTTCGAACACATGACAACTGCTCGCGCGGAGGAAAAGGAGATCCAATGCACTATGCCACAAAATGTCGGTTTTCCCTCTCCTGGCATTTCCAAACTCCAACAGGGTCATTTAAATTACAATGGTTGAAAAACATTCTCACGAATAACATCAAGAACCCGACTTCGACTCCTAATGTGCTTCATATGTGATGAGAACAATCTGATTGTAGAGAACAATCATTGAGCACGCATCCACCCAGACTGACACGAACTTCCGGCTACTTATGACTCTTCTTTTTTTCCTCTACGTATGTTTATTTTTTTTCTATTTTGTATTGTTTTCTATGTTGTTCTGTCCAGTGTATGTTTCTTTTTTCATTATTATTTGTTTTTGAACCTGCTATTTGTTTTCGTCCTTTCTTAAAAAATAAAATTCACCTCCATCCATCCAAACCGGAAAGGAGCCAAATGGCTCTAAACACGGGGATGTAGGTGGTATAATATAATGTGAAACTCTCCGAGCTTCTTTGCCTCACCAGAAGAAGGAGGTTTGACCAGTGGCGAATCCAGGGGAAGGACTATCGGGCTGCAGCCCCCTCAGAGCTAAACCAAAATTTTTGATTTAATTTAAAATCACTACAACTGTTTGATCTTAATTTTCATTTTAGAAAAATAGTAATAAACTCGTGACAACATTGCTTTCTGACTTGACAGGCTCAAAAATTTTCCGACTTTTCTAGTCATTCCACTGCACTTGCAGCGTTGGCGCGGTCGAAAACATTTTTTGTCCAGTTATTTCATTGTATTTTTTATTAAATTATCAAAAGTATTGTAGTGCTCTTTATTATTCTTGTTGCCTGGAGAGGAAAGTCTGTAATGTTAAAGTGTTTTGGTTTATATAAGCCACGAGGTTTGACATTCGTCACTACGATACAAAATTGTTATGACCTCAGCCCCCCCTCCCAGATCCAAATTCTGGATTCGCCACTGGGTTTGACAATCCATGTCAGATTTGAGGTGCACCAGGCCGCAGTCGATATTTCGGGGAATCGGATTTCTACTCTGGAGTCCTCCGACCAGACCATAGAGGCGATAGGGCACGCCCATAAATTGTAGAACCACTGTACTAGTGGGGGATCAATGAACGAACAATTCGGGCTGTGAACAAATCGGAGAAGGAATATTTTCCAAGTACGATTTTATATTCGAGCGAGAGTACGTGTTCGGACAAAGAACATCTCACAGGACAAACAGAAGAAGAAGTGACGCTGTGTGTGTAAGATTCGTAGAAGTGCATCTTAATGCAGTCTATTGGCGCCACGCGAGAGAATTGTATAGGGTAGACCGGGGCTAGTTAGTCGTTTTATTATTCTAAGAATTTTTTTTAAAAAGGAAATTCAAAATTTTTAAAATTTCTTTTATCTGGCACTATTAGTCTACCTTAAGGAAGAATTCTCCAAAGTAAAATTTGAATATACTAACTATCAGTATTCATTTAAAACCTCAAACTGGCACCAAGTCGCTTGGGCCAACTTGCCGCGACGGCGGGGTAAGTTGGCCCTCTACTAGTATAAAGTGGATATCACAAAACATTCTTCTATATTATTATATTTTGTTAATTTAAATAACATAATTGTGTTATTATCCACATTATGTGTATTATATAAAAATTTGGTGCATTTCTACGCAATAGAAACTTAGATACAGCTTTTATCGTCATCGTCAAATAGTATTGAGTAATTATAATCGAAATTGAGTCCACATGGTTTTTCATAACAAATATCTTGCATAATAAATCTGGTGCAATTCAATCCGAGTTATTCAGAGATATTTCTATAACGCACATTCTGAACATGAACCCGCATGTTGGCCCTCCGGCCAAACGTGCCCCATGCGAAATGGCCCAATTTGCCCCATAACGCCATTTTTGTTTCTCTCGTGAGTGTAGGGATTAGTAGAATTAATGAAATTAGGAAATTCTAGTTTTTCAATGACGCTGATGTGGAGGAATTAAGACTGGACAATACACACTTGTCTGGAATGCCAGCGTTAAATACCGGAAAGTTTTGAAAATATCACGACTAGCCCAACGTGCCCATATGCCCAACTATCCCCGGTCTACCCTACCTCTTTCAAGCATGAAGATTTATTTCCTGAACATTGAGTTGCATGCATACGTCACCCTCAGAACGCATATAATACAATTTTTTATTCAGACAATTTAGACGGGTTTTTACTGAGATCGTTACAATTTGTTTTGGTTGCTAATCAAAGTAATTACGTACTTTTAAGGAAGTTATTCTGTGAATGCGACATGCAAAATGCAATGCGCGTCTAATTAGTTTTGGAACGCAAAGAGATACGGACGAAAATGCTGTTCCAAAAGGGTTGCTAGGAGCAGCAGCGAACTGTTCAGACGACCATATTCCCAGATAGCAAAGAAGGTTGCGATTTCACTTTCCATAGACTGTCCGCGAAAGAATTTCCTCGCAAACCGTTCCGGAAACCATTTCCCTCAAAATTGACGCAGGGAAGCTTCTTATGAACCACCTGTCCCATAGTGTGTAGCCGCGTCCGGTATAGGGCTAGTGTAGTTGTGTTCCAACTGTATGAAAGGGGGTTCGATCCCCGACTCGGAGGAATTTGGAGTTTTGTCACAATCTACAATGAAATCGTATAAGTTCAATAAAAATTAATCATTAAGTTTGATTAATTAATATTCCTAATTGATCTTATTAATTAACATTCCAGATAACTCTAAGATGACGTCAGAAGAAGGGGATTAAAAAGGGGGTTGGACCCTTCTGTAGGAGTACGGCTTCGGAGGGGGGTAAGGGGGTTCTATTTTGTCCGCCGAAGGAGGGCTCTTAACAACCATGAGCCTATTTTTTAAATTGAATCGATGCTATTTTTACATTCTAAGCAGTGCATTCACATAATGAGCAAGGAAATTACAAGAGTCTAGTAAAGTTACATTATAGGTATATAAAAATATCTACCAGTAGAAAAAAGTAAACATTGATTTAAAACTTAGCATCTTTAAAGCTAGTAGCGATTTCATATTATTGATTCTGCAAACAATGATTCAATTAATTTTCCATAAAAATGTATGGTAAATCGATGATCAGATAGCGAACTATCTGAGAGACAAGCATCGTGTTTGAAGTTTTAAATCAATTTTTACTTTTTTTTATATACCTAAAGTTACATTATAGGTATATATAAAAATCTACCAGTAGAAAAAAGTAAACATTGATTTAAAACTTAACATCTTTAAAGCTCGTAGCATTTTCATATTATTGACTCAAGTGGATTCTGCAAACAATGATTCAATTAATTTTCCATAAAAATGCATGGTAAATCGATTATCAGATAGCGAACTATCTGAGAGACAAACATTGTGTTTGAATCGATATAATAATTAAAAAATTCACCCTCTATAATGACTTTATAGTAATATTGAATATATATTATCAAAAATATAACGACTATTAGTAAGAATGATTTTACAGTCGTTTTCTAAGACAAATGAGGGTGACAATATCAATTCCGATTCAAAATGCACTTTTGTATAATTGAATAAAATGCATTTTCTGGCACTTACTTTCGCATAAGAAATCCTGTCAAATATTTCGGTGATTTCGTCAGGATGAACCACGTGCTGTACGATGGGATGGGAATTTATTGACGAATCAGCAATCATCACTGGTTGCAAATCAGTAGTGATGATTTTCGTCATCTACAAAAACAGAACATTTGTTAATTGCACAAATATATTTTTCAGATTCTTTCGCTCCAGTATAGTTCGTGCATCAAGGTTTGGCATTTTTGCGCTTATAATTTAAAATTAAGTCACATTATTATTCGATACAAAAATAATCAATAATCTATTAACATCTGAAGTTCTCTCTGTGGGATCTTATTTGACTCAATACGACACATTCTCAAACTAGAAGGGGGTCAACTAATTAGGCATAACAGAAAACAACACTGTTAAGGGTTTTAACATTATATATCTGATAATGAATAATCATCTGATTTTAAAACGTTATCACTTAGGTTTAATTACAATAAAGTGTTTTTAATACTGGCGTGCTCATTCTGCTAGAAATTAAAAACATTAAGCCTTTGCTGTCGATGCCGCCACAATGGCGCCATTCGCAAGTCATCGTACAAGTCGTTTTTTTTTTTTTTTTTTTTAACCCACAAAGACCCCCCCCCCCCGTTGGGTGGGGGGGGGGGGGGGGGTCTAAAACAAAGCAAAGCAGGGAAAAAACCCGACTTCTACGGCGACTTGTGAATGCCGCCACTGTGGCGGCATCGACCGCAGAGGGTTAATATGTTGTACCTTTGCACTCGGATGTCTCCACTGATACACCATTCTAGACGGCGTATCATTTTGTTCCTTGATTGCGACTGCTAAAATATACTTACAGTGTTGTAAGAAGTCGTAGATTAATTTTTCGAAAAAATCAATTGATTCGCTTATATTTTTACTTCTGAAAGCAAAAAAAGGAGTCTAGATATTCTGTGAATAATTATGCATCTGATCTCTTTTCCGAGGGCAAAGGGTTAAGTTAATAATCTAAATATTATCGACTTTCTCAAATCGTTAATTTTCAATCGAGTCTCTAAGATACCACATTAAATAAAATATTTCATAGAACTGTGATTAAAATATAAAATTTTGGAAAATTGCGTGGTCTTTTCATGTGAAGAACTGGAATATAATCTACTTTAACAACATATGTGTAATTTTCAACGAATTAGAAACAAGGTTATCAGTTTCAAATCCAAATGAGATGAAAGACAAATTAAAGCAAATAATGAGAAGCATTTGCTATGGTAAAAATTTTAAAAATACATTGATACTGACTACGATATATACTCATTAAAAAGGCAGATAAAATAGAAATAATAGTCTCCTGTTTCTGGACTTTATAGTGAGTTAATTTTATCTTAATTAGAATAACTGCCCGTTTCAAGATGATACAAGGGTTGTTTTGGGACAATTCTCAAAATTTTGAATCGCGTTTACATGACGAGAACCACACCCTCAACTCCTTATCAAAGCTTCCATTTCGCATCTGTATAAGGTTGCAGGGGGAGGCATAAGGATAAGGGTGGCGAATTTGGACCTCCTGGATATTTCTTTAATGTACAGTTATAGAGAATCAACTTTAATGAAAAACAAGTAGGAGAAATTTTTACTTTCTCGCATGCGAAGTATACAAAGAGAAAGTAGAGGAACCGGTGTAAAAACGGGCACTGGTGTAAATATGGGCACCCCTCCCCAAGTGGCTATGGGAGATTCTGAAGACTGGCCTCCAGGACTGTAGATGGCGCTACTTGTTGATATAAGATAGCAGAGTACAGTTGGAACCATTCTTTCAAGTAGTGTGGATACAGCGTGAGTTATTGAGCGAATTGGTGTTTGTTCTGGACTGCAAACTTTTGACAGGCATGTGAAAATGTTTTCTTTTCATGTTCTTATGGTTAGTTTAAAATAATTTTACAGTGATATCCGGAAAGCAGAGATCCTAAGCTATATTTAGAAGCACGCCTTTAGTCACACACGCTTTTTGGTTACATGTGACAGCGGCCATCTTTCTTAGGTTTGGTTGGTGTATATATGGGCACCCTTTCAATGCCAATTGATAAGGATGCGGAAAGACCGAAATGTTCTCCGGGAACTTCAAATACAGTTTCTCCGTTCGACATATCTGCTGTCTCCAACATTAAGAAGAGAACCACTACTCGTGGACGCAAAGCAACAAGGTCCAGCCTCATCACTGGATCACCATACAAGGATCAGTTGACCAAGTCTCTTGAGAAAAGTGCTCCCAAGAAGACGTCCTTGAGTATTCCCGGGGTAAGAGACCGGCCAGGGGGCAGGGGTGGGCCTTCAAAAAAAGAAAATTAGACCCACTAAACGATACGATTCATCATCGGTTGGTTTGGTTGGTTTATTGGATTTTAGTGGCGCAAGAGCCAGATTTGGCTATACTGCGCCAGGCAAATGGTTAAAACATTTTAAAAAGGTATCCATCATTCGTAAGCGCTCTTATAAAAACTAAGTTCGTTATAAAATCTCACTGAAAATTATGCACACCTTAAAGCATATGTAAAACTACAAAATGACAAAAGAAAAACCAAGGAAAGAGGATTTTAAATAAAATGGTAAAAATCAATATCTTTTATCTCATCATCGGACTCATCAGACTACTATAATCCCCCCCTTGTGGACAGAGATGATGATATCAACCTGGATATCAACGATGGGGATAAACCAAACTCGAGGGAGGCAACTTGCATCTTTTGTGATGGAAAGTTCTCTGAAGACACTCGCGGGGAAGAGTGGGTTAAATGTGTTATGTGTCAAATGTGGGCACACTTAGATTGTGCCGGGGCTGAAACAGCCAGTTATGTTTGCGATTTCTGTAAATAATTTTTTTCTGTAATAAATAAATTCTCTACTATTTTGTATTGTTTTATCCTGTTTTAAAACATTTTAAACAATTTTTTGTGACCCTTTTGGAGAGGGCCCATATTTGCACCCCATTTTTTCTGATGCTTTTTTAAAAGCTTTCTGTAAATCTTCGTTTTCGAATTGAAATAATTGGTATTAATCATTGTTTTGCCTCCTCTCATTTAGTAAACTTGTAATAGTTGTTAATGAAGGTAAAAAATCCAGAATTTTTCAAAATGAAAGTAACTTTAAGTCAAAAATAAAAGAGGGTGCCCATATTTACACCTTTTCCTTTATTATAATCGCCAAAAAATTCGAACTCGAGATTTTGAAGAATCTCCACGTTTTAGACCTCCCTGAGTCCGAAAAACACAATTTGGGAATTATGTCTGTCTTGTGGTGTTGTTTGGATAGTCGTCATTTTATATATAGCAATTGACTTTACAAACGTAAAGAATTTCAAATTTACTCCCTTTTTATCTAAGTACAATGCGTTGTCTTTTTCAAAAGAATACCCAAGGTTCAAAAATTCTAACTTCTACCAGATTCATGAATACACAGTGATTTTCTCAGTAATGCATAAAGAAATTGACAGACACATGATTTTAGATTTTTGTAAGGCTAACGTTTAATAAATCAAATTGAATTACACATATAATTTTGAACAATGCCTTCATGTATGGCTCTTGGATATGCATAAGAAACGTGTTCAAAAAAATTCAAAACTTCAAAAGGGGCGCCACCTCATTAAAATAAACACATATAAAAAAATCATCAAATACTCTTCAGCAACTTTGCTAGTTGTGAGATAATCAACATTCAAATTTTAAAAGGTTGTCATGCCATTTATTTTACCTATACATATCAAGTATTTCAATTTTACCATTTGTAATGTAAATCATCATGTGAGATACTCTCAACACTGTCACTTATGTAAGATGCAATTAAATAGAATCCATCTAAATCACTAGCTGCACACAAAATAACAATTAAAACACTTATGTAAGATGCAATTAAATAGAATCCATCTAAATCACTGGCTGCACACGAAATAACAATTAAAACATGAAATTGAGAGATTTACCAGCTTTTAGCAAGCTTATTTCAGATATCTAAGACACCCTATATCTTTAGCTGCAAAAACATTTTTTTTTATCAAATACTGTGCTTCATTTAAGATTAAAGATTTAATTTTCTTGCATCTAATAGAAAAGCAATGACTTTTAAAGTCAATCTAATATTTTAACTCTTTGAACATTTACTGCAGTCTAAATTGGCTTTTAATGCACAAAAATCAAAGCAATCAATCAATCAATCAATCATTTAATCATTTAGACTCAACTACAGCTTAAATTCAGAATATCAAGTTAATCATTTAAAATTTAAATTACTGATCTACTAAAGTTTCCAAGTAAATTTTACTAATTTTCAAATTTGTTTATCACCATGGTAATTTAAGTTCAGAACCCTGGTTCCAAGCAAGAACATTTTTAGAGCACAATTTTGAGGCAGTTCCATGTAAAAAATATATTAGCAAAGATGTACACCTTGAAAAAAAACAACAATTAAATTTACTTATGGCAATCTAGCAAGGTGATAATGAATCCCAAAATTTTAATCCACACTTAAAACGTCAGCAAAACAAAACATTAGAAAAATTGCAAAAATTGTACTCATCTATTTGCTGGGGGTTTGGAACTCGGCATCATGATTGGAACCATGCAATTTGCTGCCGGATCTTAGAGTATTAATCATGTAAGTTCTCGTCTCTTTTACTTCTCTAAATCATGATCACAGCCGGAGTGTTCATTCTTTTTCGCAGGCTTGTCGAGGCACTGAGGAATCGCCAATACGAGGGATGTTCATAGTGGATAAGATATTAGACCGCCTAGCAGGCCGGTCCAGTCGTTCGCACTCATTTTTGAAGATCTCAGTGGCAAGATGAAAAAACTGCCTTGCAGGCCGGACACACCCCAGATATTCAGCAGATTATCAGTCGTTCGCTCTCATTGTTGAAGATCGCAGTGGTAAGAGGAAAACCGCCTAGCTGGCCGGACATCTCATCCATTCGCGGTATCTAGGCCCGAATGTCAAAGTGGCCTAAAACTCGCCCTGCTATTATGCATGCATCAGTCTGGTCAGAGCACGCTACTCAAAAACATCAATCAAACATAGCAACCCAAAAGCCGAACTGCGTCGTCATTTGCCGAGATTCCTTTCACCGCGCTCAAATTTTCTATTGTTGCCAATTTGTCAGAATCAAGATCTTGTCCTTTCACATCTGCATATCACATGCCGCTTCCTCTCTCGTCTGATCTCTGCCATCCCCCTCCCCCAAAAAAAATCTACTTATACAAAACTTGGCGGGAAGACTACCGCCAAAAAAAAACTATACATTAACCCAATTGCGTCTTACCAGAATTTTTATTCTACAGAAAACCCTTTAAAACTTGTCGCCAAATTCCACTTTAAACTATTGATTCATTATGTCGTCAAGCCAAAAAACAAATTTAGTGACCCTACCCCCAATGAAAAACGTGATCACAATTGGTCAACGAGGGTGAAACCTTCTTCTACGTAAGAACACCAAGAGCGAATCAATTTGATTTTTTACCCTTACTTTCTTAATTGGCATCATCTCTCTCTCGACCAGCTGGCAGGAAGAAATCACCCCAGGGGGTAAACTGGACTCTCAACTCTTAATGTCCCTCAGGAGGAACTCAGCCCTTCAAACGAACAGTACCCAAAGATTCAAAAATGGCTCGAAATTGCCAATTAGTGAGTCAAGACAGGAAACAGCTGGACATTCTTTGTCACTGCCCAAATTCTTCAACTGTGGGAAAAAGGATTTCTCTGGACCCCTTTTCGCAGCTGTGATTTTCTCACAGAAAAAAACAAGGCAATAAACCAATAACCTCCCCATGGGAAAGGAACTCTATGAGTTCGAATCAGATGCTTTCTTAAAAGCGCAATGCTAAACCAGGAATAAAAATTTCCACGAAGAAGGAAAGGAACAAATTACAATTTTGAAAGGGACGGTTACTAAAGTGCAATTTCTTAAAACCAGGATTCGAACAACGAATGTAGTAAGCACACGGCTTTTTTTTTTACAGTAAAGTTCTGCAGTGCAAAGTTATGTTAAATTAACTTACACATCATATACATTAAATAAATAACTGAGAATGAAAACAATTATTAGGTAAATAGATTTATTTTAAATAAAACTTGAAAGAGTGACACGACAGTCTGTGAACACAATAACTCGAAAACTATTAGAGTTACAGGGATGAAATTTGGTATGTGGTCTTGAAACATAATTTGTAGGTTTCTACCAAATTTTGGACAAAATCCGTCAACGGGAAGTCTGTCTGTCTGTCCGAAGTCATGCGAACACTATAACTCAAAAACTTGAATATCTAAATGGATAAAATTTGGTACAACAGTTTTATCGTCATGAATGTAGGTCCGTATAAAATTTTGGGCCAAATCCGTCATCGGGTTGACTGTCTATCGGTCTGTATAATTTTACTTTTGAAACAAATCAGCTATCTCCACGCGCATGCGTACTGGACGCAATCTTCTGTGCTTGATAATCAGCGGCTCCTGCTGAGCTCTTTTTTCTTCCCTTTTGGCTCCTTTTTCTCCCTTTTGGCGAATTCTGATCCTGCTCAGATTATTTTATTGCCGTTTGTTTTGTCGTTTCAACGTATGCTAGAGAAACTTGTTGCGTTCTGGGAATAAAGCAGATTCGAAATTTTTATGCGGGAACTGACTTAATTTCGCTTATTTTTTAAATCTCCACTGCGTCAGGGATTATAACTTATTTTTTTTCCTACATGTGTTAGGAGTATACGAGAAAGTTTAGGGGAGAACACTCCCGCTGGTTTGTAACATATTGATATTGTGATGTATTGCAGCATAGCATTAAGAATCGATTAAGCCTTCTTTATCAAAAATAATATATTTATTGGACATCCACCACAGTACAAACATGTAAAACAAGCACATACACTTACATCACAAACGTTACATCACTCTTACATCGAATTCCAAGTTCAATCTATTATTCTTTTCCGTTGCTAGGCAACGTTAGCAGAAGAAAATACATCGTTGCCAAACTATTTTTATAACCTTTAGAAAAGAATTAATGCCAAACGATATTTTTAATTAATTTCTTTTTCAGCCAATCGATATTTTTAAATTAATTTCTTTTATGACCAAACGATTTTTTAATCTAATTTCTTTCTTTCTTTCTTTAAATATTTTAATAATTCTACAAATATATTTTTTATTCGTTACGAATATTACAATATTCAGAACAATGTAATCAACGTTTCATGAAACATACGACAAAAATTTGTTGTTTTAGCACTGAGATTCAGTGCATTTATGCAGATATCATGGATTAAAATTCTATAAAGTAATTCGTGAAGTTTGAATCTGAGATGCCTAGTATCGTAAGTTCAGATTTCTCTATTCGTTCCGTAGGAGTTAACTCGCGTGCTACCTGTAATCGTGAATGCCTGTCCAATTCGGCGATTCTGCCCATAAACCTTCCAGCTGCACAAATTTTACGACAGGCGGTATTTTTCATACCCTGTTTTCTTATTCGGAGTCAAAACTGTCTGAAAGTCATTGCTATTCCATCATGCGACCCCTCTCTTCAGTATTAAATGGGTTTATCCGAGTTTCAAGGTGTTTTTTTACGTTTCATGCTTCTGTCGAAAAGTTTATGCAGCGCGCCCGCTCGTGTAACTTGATAATTTTGTTCACGTCTTAACGTTTCAGTTTGATAATTATAAAACTATTGCGGTTTAGGGCGATTTAATATTTAATTCTATATTATCAAACATATTTAATATGTAATAAGACTGCTAATAATCCACCAAGCCGAAGAATTTTTCTTGAAAAACTTAGCCTTCAGTCTTATGAAAAAACACTTCAATACTCTAGCCCAAAAAATCTTAACTTCGCCATATGCCTCACCATGTCTTAATTATACATCACAACCTGAAAAAGCAAGTGAAGAACAACCAAGAAGAAGAGCTCGTGGTTTTTGTTTGAAAGAAAGAAAACGATCATCAAAATCCACGAAATGCAATAGGTGCAATGTGTAGTGTACTTGTAAGCGTCACTCTCTAGCAAAAGTTCAATGTTTCATATGCAAGGGAAAAGATTATCGAAACTATGAAGAAAGTCTTTGTCGTACAAGCTTAGTTTATATTATAATTTTTTATTATATATTGCTTAATACCTTTTATATAAAATAATATTATAAAATTCATTACTTTCTCTGATTTCAGTATAATTTTAGATTTGGAAAATAATATTAAAATTAATTTTCACTTTGATGAAAAGATTTGCTTTTCTGAAGTGTCTCTTATTAGCATTATGAAATAATTTACGGCTGTCATAGTAAAATAAAGAAAATTGTGTCGTAAAAAGTACGACACGCACCCGTTCATGTGAAATATTTTAGCGCGCCCGCTGGAAGGTTAAAGTGCTGAA
>BGPR01010213.1:41149-53576 GCA_013235015.1 Araneus ventricosus | reverse complement strand
TGTTAATTAATATAAGTTTACTATATTTTGAAAAGTTTTATGTATAAATTTTTCAAAAATGAAATAATTCAATGATAGCAATTTTCATTTCCAATACGACCAATTTCCGTTTATTCTTCAAAGCCACACAATTCAATGAAATTAAATTAAAATTGTCAGGTCATATTTACTCCCTGCATGCAACAGCCTTTCTGATTCATATTACACAACATCTATGACAGAGCACAAATGTGAACATCAGAGGTTGAGAGGTTTTTTTGGAAATATTCCTATGGATACTGAATTGACGATAATAATTCAGAACCACATTTGTATCCATCTGAAATACAACTTTTTTGGCACAAAAAAATATTCATAAATTAAGAGCAACTTTTTTCATTACAAAAGTCCATAAAATCAGGAGTAATTATCAAACAATTGGAGTAAAAATGTTCTCCACCCATGAGTTAAAATTAATAACATTGATATATGTGCTAAAGGGTTCTCTACGCTTTTGTTAGTAGGTAATTTAACACTACAATAATCATCTCCATAATCAATCTCTTACTAATAACATTAAACTTAAGTCAAATATATCTGTGGTAATTAAGATTTTTTTAAAGAAGGTATTTACCAGTGATCTGGAAAATTAGATGAAAATCCAGCTTTTAAAAGTTCTTCAACTTTTTTATCCGTTTCTGTAACGAGATCTATGTCAGAAGACTTGGTTTCCACATCTTTCTTTTCATCAATAGCTTTTCTAATAACCTAAGTGAATAAAAGCAAATCATTTCATCACAAAAGAAAAGAATAGAGGAGTAGGGAAAAGAATGTTTTGATCTTTTGTTCAGATTACATTTTAAATTGTATGGCTTTAAGAGAGAATCAATTAAAAAATGCAGACATAAGACATTAAGAGACAACTTGGAAAAGGTAAGTTAGCGAATCTGTTTAGAATATTTGTCTTGCAACTGACTTTGCAAATTAAAACTACAAAAAGAAATGTATTTACGTCTAAGCAGAACAAAGAACTCTACCTCTACTAATAATAAAGGAGAATGTGTGTGTGTGTGTGTCTGTGTCGGTCCTCTACCGGGCAGACCGCTAGAACTAGAGCAACGAGATTTGGCACAAACATACTTTGAAGGGTGGGAATGTGCACCTTGGAGCCTTTTTTTGAAATTTTAGTTAATTAAAAATTAAGCTAAATTTTGGCGTTTTTCCTTAATAACTTTTGAAAATATTACAACACAAAAATTATATTTACATCATCTAAAAATTTTAAACATTATCTTTTCAATGATATCAATTAGGTTGTCGTACGATTTTTTTTCTCTAATTTTAATAAATTAAAAAAAAATATTTTTGGTATAATTTACAACACATTTCAAACTGTTTTCATTGTTTAAACAAATTTTTATTTGTATGTTTCTCTTCCATCGATTAAAGCTTAGAAACTATTTTACTGGATTTTTACTTTCTCCTTTTATTTGATCAATTTTTCCTGTGAAATCTGTAAAGGAAGTCCTCAAGATAGATAGTATTGTTACAAACATGGAAAGTCGCTTCCTAGCAATGCAAGTCTTATGGTTGGGAAGAGAGTTTTACAAGGTTAAGAATGGAGTGACCTCAGCGACTCTTATGGCACCCATGACCTTGGCGACCATTTTGGCGAAATTGGCGACAAATAGATGATTCCCGAAAATGCAACCCTTTTCTCAATATTTCTACTAGGAAAGGGAATACACGAGAAAACACCATGTGACGTTACAGCCCGTCGGAGAGAATATTTAAGGGCGGCGCCTAGTTGAGAAGGGCGTCTTGATCTTGATCGACTAGCTACTCGCTGTGAAGCACGAACGTCTTCGGAGTTCTATCCGCTGTGCGAGCTAATCAACTGGTGAGCTGAGCTGTTATTGTCGTTACTAGTTATTTTGCTGACTGTTTGTGTTATTACATATCAAAGTGCTGAACTGTGATAACCTGTGAATTGTTGTCCATTTACATTGGTAATCTGTGCAAGGACTATTGTTTCCTGTACCTGTGCTACGTGTTTTCCTGCATATTTGTAAATAAACCTTCATTCTCCATTGTCCTGCGTGTTGGACTGTTTACACCATACACCCACAGTAAGACATATTGCAACAGTATAATATGATGAAATAATAAAGTAAACTGAAAGATTATCTTTCCTATATTTTAATTCTTTTAGCATGTTTTAAGCCAATTAGCATGCTGCTGGATGTAAAATGTGCTGAGCCAATTTAATGTTGAAATCAAATGCATATTTTAAGTTAAAGTAGACAAGAAACAGAACAAGACTGCAAGGCTAAGAAAAGAATGCAGGTTAAGTGTCTAGTAAATGCTCCAGTAGTGGGCCACTTAAGGGTATTTCCTCAATTATCATCTAAACTTTAGAGAAGTTTTGCTAATCTATATTTTTTTATGGTTGTTCAAACTCTTTTCTAAAATAATAATCACCTGAAATATCAAAATAATTGTCATATAATTTTTTCAAAATTAAAAAATTAGATCACTCCTATGCACCAGAAGTGGGCATAGCAAACTTTTGATGTGCCAGTAGTGGGCATACCAAAAGTGGGCCACCCAGATTTGCCAAATGTGTTAAAGAAAAAAGAATAAAATCATTATCTAGTAATAATAATAATACATTAACATTATACACTATAAAAAATACAATAAAAATGGCTTGATATAGATGAAATCTTTTATTTATAGATTCTAGTTCGCATGAGATTTACATTTTTTCTCTAACAGTCAATTTTTTTATTAAAGGTATATGTTAATTGTTGATTTTTTATTTTAAGTTCTGGTTAGGGCATTATGGATATTAAATCTTGATATTTTATGTTGAATAAATCGTTTTCAACGATTACAAAATCCTTTTTGTTCTTTGTAGATTTATAGTATTTTTTAGCAACTGAGAGAATGCTATGTCCCTTTTCTACCTAATTAATGGCAGCTATTAAGTTAACTTCCAAATAATGTTTTTCTCTCCTTTCCATTGTTCCAAAATGAAAATTCAATGGTAAATACTATAAAATATTTAGGTAATTGGTCAGAATGTTCCGTAGTAGGCCATTAGTGTAACAGAAGTGGGACATGTGGCCCACTACTGGTTCCAATACAAATAAAGCAAATCCAATTATATAAAAAGATTTTACAAGATATAACTTTTATTTTAAACAGTCTATTTGAGAGAAAGCATGTGCTCCAGTACTGAGTCCCCTCTAGGCCCACTACTGGAGCATTTAGTAAAACATTGATCCAAAAGTGGGCCACCCTTCACTATCCATAAATTATTAATATTATTTAATTTAATGATAGTTTATAATACATTCAGTATATAATCAAATAATATCAATAACAATTCATTTTAAAAACAAATAGAATGTATGCTAAAAAATAGTTGAATAAAGAGTTGCCTTTTAAGGAAATCAATCACTAAGAAAAGGCTTAGAATGCTTCTCTCAGAGACTACTTCAGCAAAAAACTTTCTAGCTCCTAACTAAACAGGAAATGAAGGCTGTGCCTTTGGTATTTAGCTGATAAGGGTTTCAGCCTATCAGAGGCAGATCTCTTATCTCATTGATATGTTGAAATTTCTTTTTTTTTTCAACTTAAAAATTCAAGTGGCCCACTACTGGTACATGGCCCACTACTGGAGCACTTACCTTAGCAATTTGAAGTTTAAAACTACTTTGTTAAGGGAACCATGAATATAAAATTATGCATAAGAGATTCAGTTGAAATTTTATTCAGGCAATCAAGCTGGTTGCCGAACAATAGAACTAGTTAACAACAAAGAAAAGATTACGACCAAAATATGAAAGAAAATTCTGCTCTTCTCTGTTGATTAATATCATAAATAAAATAACAGAACAACAGAAATAAAGCTAGTGGCGATTCCTGAAATAATGTGAAACAGGCACCACTAAGGTAATTTAATATTTTAAATATAATCCATTAATAATTATCTGTGAAACACACAAGTTCATACTTACCTTAGTTTTTGATTATTACTTCAGACATCATAATGCAACATTGCAATGCTTATTTTTAGTTTTATAAAAGATAATGAAAACATCCACTGACAATACTAAAATTAATTTAATCTTTCTGCTATTCAATCTGACATATTTTTGCCGTATAACTAAAAATTTATAATGTTTCATAAGTATAAAGTTCTGGTACAAAAATAAACTTTCCCTCATTCAAAATCAGTTGGAAAAAAATGATTGAAAAGATTAATTAAAATTTGCAAATAAATGTTTTAAATTTTTCAGACTTATTAAATTATTTCATTACTTTTCTATTAGCTCAATTACAGGCAAAACCTGTGTTAATACACTACACTACAAAATGCACAATTTTTATACATTTTTGTAAGCATAAAGTTGTTGCATCTGACACATTTGCATGTTTTCTGACAGTTTCCAAGCTTATAAAAAAATAAATTATAACATTTATGTTTGGTAAAGCATAACGGAAAAGCATTTCTTTTTACTTATATCATTAATCTTTTAGTTGCAACTATTTTCTTATCTTTCAAATTTTAGGGACCCAGAAAAAGTTTTACAACATAAATGAAGCTAGAAAAATGTGTCCATCTAAATAGAGATCACAAGTGAAAAAACTTTCAGCCCTAGTTTCACAGATACATGATAACGTAAACTCTTGACTATATCCAGTTCGCAACTAACAAGCCTAGCTGCATTATCTGGCCTAGTTAAAAAAATAATAAAAATTTCCCTTTTGTGTAATTATTTATCAATGAGCAATAAAATAAGTTTAAATAATTTTTGTAAGACTTAAGCCAACATTTTACAGTAATGTTTTGTTTATTTTAAAAGTGTATGTATTTATATTATATAGGGTAGATCAGGGGTTCTCAACCTTTTAAAATTTTGTACCAGATAAATAAGAATCAAAAATATATATACCATCATAAAAGCATTTTCTGATTAAAAATCAATGCATTCAAAATGGAGTCTTTATAATCAAAGAATAAAACATTTAAATTTTTTTATTAAATTATATTCATAATTGATGTATGTACATCATAATAATAAAAAAGAAAGATATTGTGTAGCAACGGATTTGGAAACCCTCTGCGCTTTTGCACATACGCCAAGCAGAGTTATTTTCACCAAAATAGGGGGAAAGTGAAGAATGGAAGGGCGATGTTTACATTTTGCTGAGCATGATCTAACAAAGAGCTCCGGAAATGTGCTCATATGACTCATTGCACGACACCCCTTTCTGTTGTAATATCGACCAAAAGTGGTAGTCTCGGAATCCGTTGCCGAACAGTACTTCATATTGTAGTAAATAATGGGTAATAATACATAATAGCAAATAGTAAAATTTATTATTAAGATAAGACTGATATATTGGAACTAGTGATGCAACGAATATTTGGCAACTATTCAGTATTTGAGCTATCCGGCTCTTTTGTCGAATATTCGGTTTCGCAGAATACTAAGCAGATATTCTGACGAATAGATTCAGGATATGAATTGCTCAGAAGCCAATGCGATTAAGTCCAGAAAATACAAACTGAGATTTAACGTATTAATTAATATTTTTAATATGTTAATTTTTAAAATTTTTCATTTATTAATTTGATTAGAAAAGTTTATTAAGTCCTTTTTCAAAGGATAGGCTGTATAACAAAACCAGATATATACAGGAAATGAAATTTACAAAAATAAAAAAATGGACTTAACTGCATCGGTATCCACATCACTATTCATTACATCCCTAATTGGAACCTTGTGAAACAGAATTCTGTTCGCTCAGTTATTCAAAAATATCAGACAAATATGTTAAATGTGATAGCCAGAGTTTATCGATGAAAAGATTAAAACAAAATGTTAAAAGGATCACAATTTTACATTCATTCAAACTTTTTATGTAAAAATTGTACTGCTAAAAATAATGCAGCACCATTAATGGTACATATGCCATAAGTTGGGAGCTTCTAGTTTATAGATCATTTTATGTTTTCTGCATATGTTAGTTATTATAAAATTTATCTTATAATCTTTAATCTCAATACCTTTTCTGTAAAAAAATTTTAAAGCATGCAACACATAATAAATAGTTATAATGTATTTATTGGCCTATGCTAAGAGGTCAGAAAATGTGAAAAAGCAGATTTTGGTACTAACAGGCTATTCTTTATGGTAAGGTAGGTAGGTAATTAATATTTATAAAATTCTGGCCTTTTTTTTAACCAGGCCTGCCTTTCCATCTTATTAGGCCAGAGAGTTGGGAGTCTACTGTAACTTCCAAATAACAGAAAGCAAATGTTAAATTCGTACTTTAACTGGGATGAATTCTTTAAAAGTATATGCCAATTTTATATTTTAAAAAACTAAAGTGACTCTAGTAATTTAATGTTTTTAATGAAAACTGTAAGCAAAAATAAATAGGCACACAGCTATGTAATAAATCTAAAAAATTCAAAAATACTAAATTGTCTTAAAATTGAAACTTAGACATTACAATTGTATAACTGCCAATATATGCATCTACTATGATTATTCAACTATACACCAAAGTATAGCAAATATTATACATTAACCAGTGATTTTCTAACATATACTAAACAATATCTATATTGGATATTTAAAATACAATTTTTATTCCAATCCATTTCTGGAATAAACTGCATTTGCACTAATTTCAACTTTTTTCAAATTATTCTACCAATATTAATTTTTATTCTAAACAGAAACAAGATTATCTTTACTGCTTAAAAGAAATTATATTTTGAAGTTCAATTCTTCTTCTAATCAAATGTCTTTATAATCATTATGTTATAAATATCTTCAAAGGAAGCATTGAAAATCTATCTATATGGAATTCCTTGAGCAGTAGCAATGGCACTTTTAAAATAATATGCAACACGAAAATTATACTACTGTATGCATTATACATCTCTGAAAAAAAAAACAATTCCGACGCATTTGTACAAAAATAAACACAGTTTTTATGGCATAAGGGGACACATTAACTTCTCAACATTTTTTCTTTTTATTTGAAGTAATATTGAAGAAATTTTGATAGTATAGAGACTTAACAATCGATAAAGTAAAAAAAAAACATTTTGATCTGCTTGTTTAATTGAAATTTAAATTTTTTAAAGAAAAATTCAATTTTTAAAAATCGCTACTACTTTTTCAAATATGAATATTTTTGCTTCAAATTTTATTTGTGGATTCACTGAAATATATTACACAAAAGTGTGCATGGATTTAAAGGTGTAAATGTGCATATTTTACTGAATTATATGGTGAAACATGAGGAAATTTAGCAGTACCCAATTTTATATCTTGCATATAAAAAGAACTAAGTCACTGAATGCTTATTGCATGCACAGTTTTATCACATACCTAATACATAACGATAAACATTTACAAACATGGATAAAAAGCCATTCAATGGTGTCATTTGCGCATGTTTTTCCATTAGTCTTCGTAAATAAAAATCTAAATAACTTCCGAAATATTAAAGCTACACATTTGAAATTTTGATACAATAAATAGAACAATAAAATCAACGAAATAAGCCAATAAAATGAAAATTGATATTTTGGCTATTTTTTGGGTAATGTGTCCCCTTAAAATGAAGCTACTGATTAAACGGATTACAGGTGTTGATATAAGCATGCAAATTTCTTTATGGAAATATGCTTAAACCACATTTAAATACCAGCCGAGAAGCAATAAATATACTCAAAATTCCTACCTCTCCTGCACTTTGAGCCAGTTTTACAGCAACTTTGTAATATTCATCAATCTCGGACGCTGAGGCCATCACTGTAAGAGAACATTCACAAATATCGAACGGATTGTTGTGGTTTGCTTTGTTTGTGCTTGAAAACCACGATGATTTTTCGTCGGTGAAGTTGAAGTTAATACAGAAGTTCACTGGCTTACGCTGCTGTATAATCAATGCTTTTCCAGTTGAAAAAAATTTCTTTGTTTTTAAATGTTAAAAATTAAGAATTACTTAATTGGGTTAATTATTGTTGGGAACAATCTCTCCTCTCTTTATCGGCAGCATCAGCAAGACTATAATTTTCGAATCTTGTTGGCTCTAGTTGGTCAGCATTGCGATCGACACCAACTGGAACTGGAATGATAATGATATGCTGATTCGAATCACCGATTGACCCCAATCAGCAAGTCATTGAAGAAGATGTAAATTTCTTAATCGCCACACATATATAAAGGTGCGATGCTAGTTTTCTCTATCTGGCTTCTCCTTCATCTTTCCGGATGTCAAGATGTGAATGTGTCACGACCTGTTATGAGATGCGGGCCTATTCTGGTACCCCCCGGTTGGGTTGGGAGACGTCACTTTTCCCGTTGTTAACATGTGGAAAAAGTCACGCCCCCCCCCCAACCGGGGGTACCGGAATAGACCCCGTTAAGTATTGTTTTTTTTTATTGTTATCTATTTTGTGTTATTCTTACGAGGGGTATCCATGTTGTGCCGTAATAAACGTCAAGTTAAAGTTAAACTGTCTCCATCGTCATTTGTGTGGATCTCTATCTTCATAAAAAATTAAATTTATCAATTCAGGTTAATTTTTCACAAGAATTATCAATTTCTAATGAATTATTTTTTATTAATTAAATTTCGTTAATTAAAATTATTTCATTGATTAAATTTTAATTACTTAAATTTTAATTGGTTTCATTTTAATTAAATTTTAATTCATTAAATTTAATTTACTAAATATATACAAGGGTGGTTCTAGGAATCCGAAAAAAACTATTTTTCATTCTTTTAACAAAACGATGGTGCTATGGACGAGTTTTCTGGTTTGTTTATTTACAGTAAATCCTGAACTTCCGCTTTGAAGTTTCCATTGACATAGGGGTCTATTCTGGTACCCCCCGGTGGGGGGGGGGGGGGGGGGGGGTGGGGGGGTTTTTTAGGGTGCGGAACCCAATCCAACTCCCACCCCAACCGGGGTACCAGAATAGACCCCTTAGCATTACAACGGAATTACGTAGTTACGGCATTTAATGTAATAACCAAAACAAAAAACTCGTCCATATGCGATGAGTTTTCTGTTTTGTTTATAACATTAAATGCGGTAACTACGTAATTCCGGTGTAACGCTAAGCCAGGAATCGTCGAAGCGGAAGTCCAAAAGTAATACAAATAAAGTCAAGGTTTTTAATGTTAGTAAACAAAAAAAAAACTGGTTCAAAGTCAACTAAAATAGTTTCATTTAATTTTTTTACTCAAAATGTCTTGTCTTCTTCAGAAGCTTGCCAATTAGTCGTGGACAAAGTCCTTGACTTTTCCTTGTAAAATAGGTCAACCTAATCACATTTTCCTCGCCATCTTTAGAATTTTGATTTTAATTAAAACTACCACCTTTCAAAAGAAATCTTCAAAGCTGCATGAATATCATTCTTAGATAGCAATTTTAGTTTGCAGCAAATCTGCAAGCTTGCAACAAATTTGACACGGCAAGAGTGCAAGCTTGAAACAAGTTACCGCAAACGAGTTAGTCACCACGAGTCAAATTTATCACAAGATTGCCGCGTCAAACGCATTGCAAATTATAACAGAAACAGAGCACGAAAGACAACTTCGGATTCGAACCCGAACATCTCGTTTCCCAAACCTGTCATCCTAACCACTCGGCCAGCTAGACTTTGAGAGGAGGAGACAGATTGCGCTAATAGATCGTGGTAATGTTACGATTTATTACATACTAATCCGATTTATTTTAAACTGTTTTCTTGATTTCATTATTTTTTTAAATTTTGTATTGAGAATATGATTTCAAGTGAGTAACGTTTGATTCTGTGGATGTTCCATCAGCTGGACCACTGCGCCACTAGAGCTCTGAAGAGTGCGAATAAGCGAGCATTGCAGTGAAGCTCGAAAATGAGGAAAAGCTTTTGCATATGAATGAAAAGACACACACCTGTGGAGCGGATTTAGCATGACCCAGGGTGCACCACAAGGCCTGCTACTCTGCGCCCCCCCCAAAAAAAAAAGAAAAAAGAAATCTTGGTTATATATGATGAGTAAATGAGATAAATATTTACTATATATATGTGAAAAAAAGATGAAAGAGAAAAAACAAATCTTGGTTATATTTAATTGATGATAATTTTAAAAATATCTACACAATAATATGAAAAGAACGGCAGCGAAACTCAAAATTGAGAGCAAGAAGTTCGTGCGGGTCTAAGTAAAGATGACGAGAGCTACTACAGAAACCCCCCCCACAAAACTCCAGTGACCCAGTGTAAGGATCAGTCACTTCCAAAAATTCTAACCCTCCCCCACAATATTCCTTAAATTGAGTTCATTTTCCACGAAAAAAGAGAAAAACAGGGAACGAAGACACAGATGTTCTCTTTCTGTCAAAGCGTCCTGCAGCGTAACATGATAGCGTTATCGGTGCAGTGGCGCAGCTCATAGACCACATGATTTTATTCGACGTTTATACGTATGCTGTTTCTTTAAAAAATTAAAAAAATATATAGAATAAATAAGATATAAAATAATAAATATAGAAATAATAAGATACAGCCAACAAAATAACGTAGAATTTTTTTTCAGCGATTCTTTTTCCTACCAAAAAAAAATTAGACAAAATTTCTTAAAAATATAGACTTTTAAATAGCGTGCCATAGCTGAAAATTATGGAAAGTGTTGATTCGTGCTGCCATCTATTATTAGAAAAGAGAGATAAAAGTGAATCCTAAACCTATTATTTTCCATTTATAGTTGAAGTTAACGGTTTGAGAAGCGAGTGAAGTTAGGTGTGCCATGTAGTGGACCACTGCGCCGCAAGGGGTTAATATTGCTCAAAAAGAAATAATTATATAAAGAGAAATAAATAAAAAATATAAAAATAAAATAGCATTGGGAAAAATACAAGAACCAACTTCCTTTAACACGACTGAAAAAGAATAATATATAAAGAGAAATAACTAAATAAAAAATAAAATAAAATTGGGGAAAATATGTGAGCAATACTGGAAAAAAATCGTTTGCAGAAGAAAATGTTTCCGAAAACTTTAAAAAATAATTGCTAAAAATCAGGAATGTTACGAGCAGCTTCAAATTACTCTTATTAAAATAGAGAAATTCTGGACTTTAAAGTGTTTTTCCAATGAGAATGTATGCAAAAAATTCGAGAAAACAGGCAACCACTTAATACTAAATAAATAAAAATCCAATTCGAATTTTAAAATAATTTTTACGGCATTAGCTTTCTCTTGTGCTAATCCATTACTGTTCTAAATTTCGTCCCGATACGTCTAATGGTCTGGACGTGCACAGAGTTGATATAAACGAATATACATACATACTCAAAAAAGCACTTTTATAAATATGGATTAAAGGTAAATACTTTGAATTTTCTAGGAAATATGAGTATTTGTATTGAATAATTTTTAACTGCGTACATAGTATAATTTTCTTTCATAATTTCGAACTTAGATATATAGGGCAGCTTATTTTAAATTCAATACCATAAATATATACTTAAAAAAGGACAGCCATGTTCTTAAGAAATGAAAAAAATATTTAAATTTTGCGACTTACACTATGTATAAATATATCTTCAATTAATGAACATTTAATAAAAGAAGGCTCCCATATTTTGAATATCTAATGTTATTTCATACGGATTTTCAAAATTTGTTATATAACTACTTCTAAATTAAAATGCGGATTTCAATTGTTCAACTTCACTTCCAGAAATTTTGAGAAGCGAATCTAATGGGTAGATTATCTGCTAAGTGTACACAAAACATGAAGTGATTTTTTCCTGGGGAATCCATGCAGCTTTTAAAGTTTATGAGTCATCGTGTTCACATGCGCACGGACCGATAGACCAGTGTTTCCCATCCTTTTCTGTGCCATGCCCCACCTAAGCCTTTCTAAAATTCTCATGCCCCCACAGGGGCCATGATTCAATTAAAGCACAATTCAAACACTGAATTGTTCATTGAAGAAACTTAATTAATAGGTTTTCGAAAGAAAAAATTGTTGCGTAACACAATAAATAAATTTTCAAAACATATAAATGGAGAACTGAGATTCAAGCACGAAATAATTTTAATGAAAAATTTTTTACTGTGGAAAATTTCGAAATTCGAACTGATAGTGGCTGACCTCCGTTCGGATTCCGGGAAATTCGGTAAAACACTCTTGATATACCAAATGAAGTAGTGACTAGTTAAATCGCAGTAAGCAGTTGCTTTTGAACTCTGGACGAGTCCATTTTTGAATTGCCCCTCTTAACAATCAAATTGCCCCCTGTGGGGCGTGGGCCCCACGTTGGGAAACACTGAGATAGACAGACTTTCCACCAGACGATTTCATCCGAAATTTGACAGAAATCTACAATTTTGATGAAAAGACCAAATATCAA
>BGPR01010213.1:0-41139 GCA_013235015.1 Araneus ventricosus | reverse complement strand
TTTGATGAAAAGACCAAATATCAAAGTTCCTCCTTGCAAGCTCATTGCGTTTGGAAGTTCACAGACAGACATAGAAACCGACAGTCAGGTATCATTCAAGAAATGGATTTTTCGGACGCTGAAACGTGGAGGCTCAGCAAGGTCGAATTTTTTGGCAATTAGGGGAGAGTGGGGTAGCAGGGGGCACCCTTAACTCTGGCGCTATTAGTGTTCCTTTCTAGCGGACAGACACTGAATGGCACTCCACTAGTCAAGAAAAGGGAACACTCATAGTGGCGTGTTGTAGCTGTTGAATGCACTGCGTCTGTGAAGGTTTATTTGTTTTAAGGGGTCAACTTCTAATGTTCGTTTGATTTTAAACCATCCTTATTTAATATCATTTCAGTTATAAAAACTATATTTAGTATAGCTTATTTTACGTTTACTAAGGATTCATACCCTATCATACAATAAGGATTTAGTTCAATATTTGAACGGTTCTATTTCGTTTCTGATAACCTCTGCGCTAGGGGTAAAACCGGATACCGGGACAGCTAGTAATGATACTTCATCCGATGAAGACGATAAAAACACATCAGACGTTGATGGTGCATATTTTAATGATGCATTTTATAATTTAAGTAAATAAGAAAGGTTAATCCAACTTAAAAACTGTCTTAGCTGTGCCCATGGAAGCTGCAGTGGCGCGGAAGAAGAAGACAACTGCTTTACATGTGAGTTTTGTAACTAATATTCTTAAATTGTCATACAAAATAAAAAGTCTGCTACTTTTAAGCTGAAAACGGTGTTTTCCTAATTTACCATAAAGTTAACATGTGTACACGGTTTTACCGCACTAATGGGGTAAAACGGGTGGTATGAACTTATTTTATAAAAATATCATTGGTACAAAAAGTAGTAAAACTATGACTTTTCTTGAAAGATTATTGTACTCCAATAAACAATGAATATTTTAATAAAATTTGACAAGTTCTATGTCTAATAGTTAAGCTCCAACAGGCCTTCGAGTCTTAGGTACCTGGTTTTACCCCCCCACACACACACCCTTTCCCCTACAATTCTTTCTCTTTGTAGACGAGGAAGTAAAAATCATTGCTAAGATCTTCAACTATGCAATCTATTAGCATCGCGCAGCCAATAATAAATAGAAGAGGTTACGAAACTTTGATACGGAGGCAATCGTGTAAATAAGTCGAGTAAAATATTTTGCACGCATATTCCTCATCGGGCTGTTTGTGTCACATCACTTACGAGGGCATCGCGATTTGTCAAGTATCACATCAAGAAAAGGAAGCGACGAACACGGAGATCTCATGGTTTTTGCATTGCAGGAGCGACGTTTCTAGAGCAAAGAGATAATGGTATGCTTTATTTTGGGATTCTTATCTGTCAATTAAATTAAATAGCTTTCATAAAAATATTTAATTTTTATAGTTTTTAATATATGGTTAAAGCATCCGAAAAAATAGTAATATTATTGAGTGACTGTTCAGATATGAGTGTTTATATTATAAAATATTTAACGACCCCGCATATGCAATTGTAGAAATCCATCGCTTAGTCTAAAATACGAATATATAAATTTTTTGAAAAATAAAAGTTTACTTTTTAATGAAATGCACTTTTGTTGTTTTTTTTATTCAATTATTATAGAGGAAGAGGTAGAAAGTTTTATTATGAAATAAAATAAATGTACATGATAAAACCATTTTTATGGAATGAAATAAGAGATTAAAATAATTTTAGAGTTAGAAAATGCCTTAGAAATTGGAAACAAACTGTGCTTAAGAAAATTCGTTCCGTAAGTTTAAAAATAAAAGGCGATTATTTGATCTCTTCTAATAATAAAGGAGAATGTGTGTGTCTGTGTTGGCTCTCTACAGGACAGACCGCTGGGCCTAGAGCAACGAAATTTGATACAAACATACTTTGGAGGATGGGAATGTGCACCTCGGAATTTTTTTTTTGAAATCGCAATCAATTAAAAATTAAGCGAAAATTTGGCATTTTTCCTTGATAACTTCCGAAAATATAATAGCACAAAAATGATTTTTACACCATCATAAAATTCAAAACATTATCTTTTTAAAGATTTCAATTAAGTTGCAAAATATTTTTTAACGAATTTTAATAAATTTTTCAAAATATTTTCATGCATAATTTACAACAATACTTTGCATTCAAAAACATTTTCATTGTTAAAACAAATATTTTTTGCGTGTTTCTTATCTATTCTTTAAAGCAAAAGGTAATGGATTTCCTTTCCTTTTTACACCTGTTTTTCTTTGAAATTTATAGACAAAGTCCTCTGAGATGGTAAGTATACTAGGAGATACATCCAGTAAGCTAAATGATTATGATTACCAGGTTTTAATTCTTTTTATCAGTATGGTTTAATACAGTTAACATGATGCTGGACGTAAAATGTGCCGCGCCATTTTAATATTGAAGTCAAATGCAATATTTTGCCTTCGGAATAAGAAAGTAAAGTTGGCACTGACAACGTTCAGTTAGATGTTACATGACTCCATTAGGGACATTCATGTAGACAATGAATAGAACAGGTGCAAGGCTACTAAATGAACGCAAGTTAAATAACAATAGCAATTTGAAGTTTAAAATTACTTTGCTAAGGGAACCAGAATATCAAATTATGCATAGGAGAATCAAGTGAAAAAGGGGAACAAGCTGGTCGCCGAAAGGCGGCTGCTACATAATAAACTTTCTTTAATAAAAACACACAGAACTTGCGTACCAATTAATTGACGCTGTAAATCAGTTTGATCTATTTTTTTTCTCGAGTTTTTCAATTTCACCAAGTGAATAATGATAACTATGGTTTGGTGTGTTGTACCCTTTTTCTCAATCATGTATTTTTATGGTTGAATGTAACGTTAGTTTAGTTAAAGGGGATAACCAAGATAAATTACTTCTATGTGGCTTTTAATCGATATGATGTTTCCCAGTTTACTACAAATACTAATACCACACTTTTCTAAGAGGGCACAGTGTCCAAAAAATAGGCAAAAAAATAAATAAAATAAAATTATTAGCTTATTTCATTGCTGAGACTTATTGTACCAAAATTTCAAAATTGTATCTTTAATATTTCACAAATTATTTAGATTTTCATTTATGATTACATATGAAATGCATTAGCAAATGATAAATTTAAATAACTTTTTCTGCGCTTTACGTTTTGCTTCACACAGAGAAAAACTGTGCACGCAATGGACATTCGGTTGTTTAGTTCTTTTATATACAAGATATAGAATGAGGTATCGTTAAATTTCGTCATTTTTCACTATACATAATAGTAAAAATGTTATAATAAATTTAATATTTGATGTGTCGTGATATCCAGCACACTTTTGTGAAATATATTTCAATAATCTACGAATAAAATCTGAAGCAAAAATATTCAGATTTGAAACAGTAGTATGGAATTTAAAATGTTCATTAAAAAATTAATTTCAAATAAAGAGGCAAATCAAAATGTATTCTTTCAATGGTGGTTTTATTTGATTGTTAATGTAACAATATTATCAAAACATTTTCATAGCACCTAAAATAAGAATAAAAATTGTTGAAATGTACTGTGTCCATTTAACATACAGCTGATGAAAATGCCAAATTACAACAATCTCTACTAATAAATAATAAAGGAGAATGTGTGTCTGTGTGTTGGCGTTCTACAGGCCAGACCACTGGACCTAAAACTATGAAATTTGACCCAAACATACTTTGGAGGGTTGGAATGTGCACCTTGGAGCACATTTCTGGAAATTTTAATTAGGATTTTAACTAATTAAATATTAAGCGAAATTTTGCCGTTTTTCCTTAATAACTTTCGAAACTATTACAGCACAAAAATCATTTTTACACCATGCGAAAGCGCAAAAAATTACCTTTTCAATTATATCAATTAAGTTGACGCACAATTTTTCTCTAATTATAATAAACTTTTAATTATATTTTTTGGCATAATTCACAACAATACTTTTCATTGCTGCAACCGAATTCAAACCGTTTTCATTGTTTAAACAAATATTTATTTACGTGTTTCTTTTCCATTGTTGAAAGCTAAGGTAGTATCTTAACGTTTAATGCTATATTTTTTAATAAGTATGTTTTTATCTGGCTAACATGCTGCTGGAAATAAGATGTGCCCCGCCATATTAATGATGAAATCAAATGCATATTTTGCGAGAGGAATAAGAGAGTCAAATTGGTGCCTTCTATCACAAATGAAATTTAAAATGACTTTTTGATGGGAATGATGAATATCAAATTATACATAAATTCAATTGAAATTATATTCCCGGCCAACGAGCTGGTCGCCGAAGGCGGCTAGTCATAAATAAAAGGCTGTTTCTATTTCAACACCCGTATCCGCTTGTTCCGTGCTCCGACGTGCTAATCTTCTTCAAATTAATATATTTTTGTTACTTTTCAATCTTTAATTTAAAAGTCATTATTGTATATATTGTGGAATATTAAAATCATTTCTTTTCTCAAATTCACAACCAGTTGGCGCAACGGAAACATAACGTAATTGAACTAATTCATTCGTTGATAGTCAAGTTCTGAAATATTAAAATGGTGTATTGCCCTCGAGAACACTCAAGTGTGCAGAATTTGAAAACTCTAGTCCGCGATGAAGCGGGTAAAAATCGATTACGAAATTCTTTCTTTGCAAGCACGAAACAAATCAAGTTACATAAAAATGTGCATAAAAGAATATAACAGCTTGCGTCAGTTTTCTCTTTAAGATTCAATGCAAAAACACACTTTAATCACATTAATTTATTGTTCGTATACATTTATGCGCGCGCTATATCTTTATTCACAAGACGCAGAAAAAGTAAAAACGACATTCTGAAGGTGCGGTCGGGGAGGCATGCATTTCCTTATCTTTATCATGCGAGATCCAAAGATTGATTTGTTTTTCTTTTCGTCTCGGTAGGTGCGTAGACTTCCCAGATGAGTGTGCGCATTCTTGTTTTGGCCGTGCTTGTCAACGCACGCGTCTCTCCTGACACGAATGTGAATTATGCAGGCATGAACACTTCCGATGGGAGAGGAAGGTTGTGTTCTCGCTTTTAAATAGGTTTGTGCTAATGTGACTCAGGAAATTAAAATTCTTCGAAAATATCAACCCAGGAAGCAAAAACATGTTAAACATGAAAAGAACGTAACAGAATGGAAACATGTTAAACATACTACACTATTAAAATTCGATTGTTTGTTTGTATGTATGTACGTATGCATGTGTGTGTGTGTGTGTGTTGTGTATGTATGTACAACGGAGAAACGCGCCGAAAAGATGAGAAATAATCCAAGGAATCCATTTTCACCATTTAAATTCCGAAATTAAAATTAGTAAAAAAAGACATTAATTAAAAACTAATTTACAACAATACTTTTCATTGTTGCGGCGCAATTCAAATCGTTTTCATTGTTTAAAAAATATTTAATTGCATGTTTCTGTTTCATTGTTGAAAGCAGCAACAATGCAATATTGATCCCTCAACAATGCAATATGGATGACGTTGTGTGTGGGTTTTGGTAATTGATACAAGGAAACAGGGGAATTTAAATCGCTCAAATAGGATTTCTATTAAATAGGTTTTTTCCGTGAGGTTTTACTTTGAGATTTCATGTATGCATTGCCTCTTGCTTCATGCGTATATACTTCTGTTCGAATAAATGGTAGTTACCTTTGTTTAATTACATCAGAGATGGAGAGTCGACGAGTCGGTCGTTTCTGGAGGAGTCGAGTCAGTTAAAAATAACGCTGTAGCCAGAGTCGGTTTGAATATCATATTTTATTTTATAAACTTTGGAAGTACATATAATTGTTCATTTTAAATTTGTATTAATTATACGTTTTATTGTTTAAAATTTTAAAATAGAAATTCTTTTTCCAAATCTCTCGTGTGTTCATTCAAACTATGCTGTTTTAAGGTACTAAAAAGACTTGATTCGAAAGTTTTAATGCAACAATATAAGATTCAAAGGAGATATTTCTAGAAAAAAAAGAGACTATAAATTTGTCGAAAAATAAACTGGAGGCGGGCATATGAAAAAATACGGATCCCGAGCAACGCCGGGTTACTTCCTGCCCTCCGTACTAAAGTCAGACAAACAATAATTCCTGAATCGTATAGACCATTCATTTCGCCAGGACACGGTATAAGGTTTTTTTTTTACAAAATAATGATTTTTTTGTATTTCTTGCGATTTTTAAAAAATAAGTCGATTTCGCCACGTTTTCATGGACGGAATGTTTGAACCGCTCTTTTCTCCTTATTTATTTAGGCGATATTGTTGAGTATGTGCACGTGATCTCACTTCTCTCCGCCCGAGAATGAAGCATCATTCGAGATAGCCCGTCCAACGCCGGGCCACGCAGCAATCCTGATTTTCGCCGGGTTATTTCCTTCCTCCGTACATTACATTACATCCCCGTGTTTAGAGCCACTTGGCTCCTTGCCGGTTTGGATGGATGGAGGTGAATTTTATTTTTTTAAGAAAGGGCAAAAACAAAACACAGGTACAAAAACAAATAGACACAAAACAATTCCGGAATCAGATAGAACAGAGCTTCCCAACCTGCGGTACGCGTACCCCTGGGGTTATGCACATGGCCATTTGAGGGTACGCGAAATAAAAGTTGTCAATGGCGGAAACAAGAAAACACAAGGGATTATAAAAGTTAGAGAATTTTGTCTCTCCAAGTGAATACTTGATATTTAATAACTATACAATTTGAATAGTTGATTAATACGGAGAGTTATTTTTAGCAATCCTTATAAGTTAATGCGAAATTATTACAATACTGATTTCAATTGTTTTGGCATTGATCTACTATCGTAACTAATACTATTGTGAAAATGCAACAAAAAGTAAAATAAGTCCAGAAAATATTACAAATATTATTCATTCGAGCCATTTGACTCTTAACATTAAACCCTTAACCGTAAACCCTTAACATTATTAATAAAAACTTCTTTGCATAGACGGATGTTTGGTGGTGTTGGGGGAGGATATGTCAATAGGGGGTACGCGAATATATCAAAATTAATCAGGGGGTATACGAGTGAATAAAGGTTGGGAATCCCTGAGATAGACCATTCATTTCGCCAGGACACGGTATAATTTCTTTTTACAAAATAAGAATTTTTTGACGTCTTTCCATAGTGGTCTAACGGTGTGTCGGGAAAGGAAAAAAGTTTGACGCTTTTCGTGATATATTTAAATGCTTATAGCTCCACAACAAAATAATATACAGAGTTGGTTTTAGCTTCATTTAACAGAAAAGGTTGGCATTGAAGACTACAAAAAGAATTTTAGAATTTGAAATTGCGGTTTAGTCGCAGTCGAGTTGCAAAGTTGGTGAAAATAGATAGATAATCGATACACGGAGTCACATAGTTACACTAGACTAATAATCGCTATAGACTATAGAGTTAATAGTTATATAGAGCTACTTTAGTCACAAAAAGTCAAAGTTGAGTAAGTCTACGCCCCTCAATCCCAGCGGCCGTTTTGCACAGACGGCCTCCCGTCGAATCTTTTTGTATTTTTTTAAAATAGTCGATTTGACGCATTTTCGCGGGCGGAATGTTTGCACCGCTCTTTTCTCCTTATGTATTTAGGAGAGAATGTTGGGAATGTGTCACGTTACTTCACTTCTTTCCGCCAGGGAATAACGCGTTATTCGAGATAACCCGTGCAACGCCGGGCCACGCAGCTAGTACATATAAGCTTTCTTAAAAATGCTTTGATGAATTGTTAGTTTACAAGTTAGTTAAAATAATATCCCGGTTTGAAACAACAAGAGGGATATTTTTGGGGCAGACCTCGTCATTTTGAACCGCGGTCAGATGACGAGGACGATACCTGAGCCGGCATCTCCCTTTCCAAATTCCGCTCCACGGCAGAGAGAGAAAGTTTGACCCTAGATCAGATTTAGCGTGGTTCTTCTTTGGAATCGGTTTTCAAACTTGGAATATTCCGGTCCCCAAACCGAGATCTTACCACCAGGCCAACGTTACCATTTACAAAATTCAGCCATTACTATTTACAAGGACTTGAGGAGTACACAAGAGAAGATTTAAGCCCACAACGCTTTTAGTTTGTGAAGCTGAAATATGTGAATCAAATTTCATGTGAATCTGTCCATTTGTTGCGTGTATTTTGGCAGCTTAACGCCAGTGGCGGCGAAAGTACGAAAAGTTATAGACACCTAAAATTATACCGGACAACAAAACTAGAACCGATAGACAACAAAATTTAAAAATTTAGTTACAAAATTAACTAGCTTTTCCGGACACTATTGTTTTCTTAAATAATTCTTAGTTTTAAGCAGCTAAAATGAAATAAAAATTTAATTTTTTCCGCAAAAAGTAGGGGAGTTAGGGGACTTAAAAGGGGGTGGGTAGGTTGTGGATCGGTTTACTCCTATCATATTTTTAGTCGGCCATTGAGAAATATGTGCACCAAGTTTCATCAAAATTGGACGACTCTTTCGAAAGTGATACTGCAACAAACAGGGGGTGGATCTTTGGTGGAATAGTGTTACGAAGCTGGAACTCTGGAACTTTCAGCGTGCATGTGGTATAAGCACGGAAGAATGTGGATTTTTAGGAGAAAGAAAAATCAACTGTTTCAAAAATACCAACAGTACAAACAATTTGTGTCAAAATTTATTTATTTATATTTTTTCATTCATTTTTTTATTCAGAACAGTATTTTTTAGATATTTGTGTTTTTCTTTCAAACTTTTTTTTAATTTCCCGCTTGTATTGCATTTAACCAAGTTCTGCAGTTTAAATGTTCATTATCATTTCCGTCTAAAAATGCCAAACTCTTTAAGAGTTTATTGCCCAGACAAAGATTTTATTTGTTATGAATCTGTAAATACTGGAGCTTAACTTTGTTGTTTTTAAATAAGTTTAAATCATGGGGGAGGGGAGAATTTAAAGTTGTTCGGAGGTATGGCATTCGCATGGGTTCCCAGGTCCCAGTGGTGGAAGTGGTTGTACTCATACATCCTGCATCCATCCAACTGGCTTGATAACCGCTGAGGTTATAGACACCAGGTGGCAACATGTCATGTCCCGAGACGACCAGGCCAACCGCAACCCTGCTTATTGATAGGTGGAGTCCTCGAAAGCATATCATATCGGATTTTCCCTATTCAAGGAGCACCTGACACTTCAGTTACACACGTTGAAACTACAGTCGGACCTCTATTTTGCGAACTTTTCATTGGAACCCAGAACATTTTGCGAATTTCTTCGTAAAGTAACCTCCAAATAGCGAAGTGCATTCTCTATTTAACGAACTTTTTGCTGTGATCCAATATTTTTTTTTCTTCCTATTCCTCAAAATATTTATGAAAATTTCAAGCTTATTCTTTCTTTTAACATACTTTATGGTGATCAATGACCTTGAACTGGTTTTAGCAGTCGCCTAACTCACCGAGAGCAGTAAAATCGCTGTCATTCTTTGAGTTTCATCCAGGCTTTATCTATCCCCACTGCCCACTTCACTAGAAAAACTTTCAATATCCCCCTTTCACCCTCAATGGAGCTGTCCCTTGTCCTTGAACTAGTCTCCCGTTTTCTAGATTGTTGATCAGAGTCATGCTGGTAATTTTGGTTCTAGTAGCTGGAAAATGTCAAAGCGGAAGTGGAGCTTCAAACAAAAATAATTAATTCTTCATGAGGTGGATAAAGGCGTAAAGAAGAAGGATATTGCTTTAAAATTGGATATTTCTCCAAACAGCTTATCAACCATAATAAAAAATCGTGATAAGATACAAAATTATGATTCATTGAATTCTTGTTAAAAACGGTTAAAAACATGTGTCTATGAAGATGTGAATGAGGCAGTTTTGAAGTGGATACACACAATGGGAGATAAAAAAGTTCCGATCTCTGGGTCTTTCATAATTGAGAAAGCTCTTCAATTTGCGAAGGTATTGGGATACGACGAATTTCGAGGAAACAATGGATGGCTTGAAAAACTTAAGAGAAGACACGGAATTATGGCAAAAGTAATATCTGGTGAAAGTGAAGACGTTGATGATAATGATAGTGAAAATTGGATAACGGAGACACTGAGTAAAATTTTGGAAGACTATAAGCCAGAAAACATCTTTAATGCGGATGAGACTGCTTTATTTTTTCAATGTTTGCCTCAAAATACATTAACATTTAAAAAGGAAAAATGCTTTGGAGGAAAACAAAGAAAAGCAAGATTATCTGCTGTCATGTTAGGTGCAAATATGACTGAACATCAGAAATTGAAACCATTAGTTATCGTAGATGTTTCAAAGGCGCAAAATCTTTGGAGGTTGATTATCACTTTAACAAAAAATCTTGGATGATGTCAGAAATTTGTGAAAAATGGGTTCAAAGGTTGGGCAAACGTATGATTGCAGAGTGTCACAAAATTCCTCTTTTTTTTTACAATTGTCCCGCCCATCCGAAGGAAATCAACTAAAAAATAAAAAATGTTACAGTTTTTTACTTGCCACCAGACACTACATCAAAACTGTAGCCAATGGATCAAGGGTGATAAAAATTTCCAAATAAACTATCGCAAGAGAATAGTGCGAAAAGTTATCACTGTGATTGAGAACAATCAATCCATGCCAAAGATCAACTTACGGCAAAGCATATCAGAAATTTCCAAAGCATGGATTTGTGATGTCACAGATCGACTATTTGCAACAGTTTTGCCAAAGCTGGAATCTTTGTCAGCAATGAGAATTCGGCAAGTGCGGAGGACGAAGACGACATTCCCTTAGAGGAACTTTAAAAAATGTGGATACAGCTAAGGGAAAAAGAAGAAATGAACGATGATGTGCTGATTAATGATTTTCTTTCAGTTGATTCTGAAGCTGGAACCTCGGATATTTTGGAAAGTGTGAAAAATAAAAACAATACTGCGATGAAGACGAAAATGATGAAGATGGAAATGATCATGATGCAGAAATCACTAAACCTCCATATGATGAAATGCTAAAATCATTTGAAACAATCCGACGCGGATTACAGTTAAGAAAATACATTACAGTGAAGAAAATACTCCTGAAGGAAATATGCCTAATTATTTAGTGTTTATGAGTTTAAAATCTGTTTGTGTAGTTTAAAGTATTTTAAAAGGTGAATCTCTATTTAACGAATTTTCCATATAACGAACTTTTTTTCGGGATTTAGCGACTTCGTTAAATAGAAGTCCGACTGTAGTTTTATTTCTGCAATTAAACTCTTTATTTGCTATTATTTTTAATCGATTTCCTATTTAAAAAATTAAATTACGAAGCATAAATATTCAAAAAAAATTTCAAACTTAACATTTTTGTTTTCATTTCTAAAGATAAACAAATAACAAGACTGCCTGTAAACACATTCCAATTTCCTCCACCGCATTTTTTACTTTACAAAAAGATAGAGCTACTTTGTTTCAATAACCAATTTCAGAACGTCGTACGTGCATCGGAAGTTTGTTTGAAACCGTTGATATATTCAATTCCTCGAATAAGTGTTGCTATCGTTTCTTTTATCTTTATATTCTACAGCAAGTTTTTCAGAACAGAATTTTTTTTTGGTGATCGTTTTACCTGCAGCTCTTTGTACATTATCCATGCATCATAAATATGTGTTACTCATAGATGAACAATACGTTATGCACACATAGAAACATTAATGCATTATGTTTTAATAAATTAATGCATCATTATATTAACGTATTTTAGTGCACACAAGTATGCCATGGCATACTACTTCAAAATGAATTTAGTCAATAACGAATAAAGCGGTATGTGTGACCTTCCTTTTATATCAGAAAAAGTAAACATATATCCCGGTCAAAATACCTTGAAAGTTTTTCCATATTTCATTTCAAAAAATAATTTAAAAAAGACAAGTTGCTCTAATGTTAATCAGTCCTCAGTTATAATATATAATTAATTTTTCCTTTGCTTTTATTTATAATTCTCTAGAAAATAACCCGTTATGGCATGACGGGTACAAATTGCCTCTTCATTCGAGAGAATTCCCGTCAAATTTGACGTGTTTATATAGATATAAATGCGAGAGAATTGTTTAACATTGATTGAAAACAAATAAAATAAACATATGTTTCATGACAGGAAATATTTTTTATTTACTTATTTCTCTATTCAAAAAACCTCTTGGTAAACAACATTTTTCGTTGTTTAACAATTTTATTATAATTCAATAACCATGAAATTCTCAGCTTGTCAAACGTAAGTCAAAAGTTAAAAATTTCGAATGAATTCTTTTTCGAAATTCTAATCAAAACAAAGCACTTCTCTGCTTGTCAAACGTTGCCAAAAAATATCATCAAATCATATCATCACGATTGCAATAAATAATGAGATGCATCGTGGCGTCCAAACTATATAACGCGCATGATATACCACTGACGTAATATACTACTTTCGATTAAAAAACGGAAATTAATTTGAAATATATGATTAATATAATTTAAAATTTCTCGGGAACTATTGATTATAAAGAGATAAATTTTATACCAACCGATAGAAAATTTTATTTCACTATTTTAGAGCTAAGTCCGAATCTTATTTTCGTTATGGTTAATTTTCACTGCGGTTATATCTTCCAGTTATTCTTCCCCACTTCTTTTCTTTATTACACTTCCGTTGAATGAACAATTTTTTTCTTTCAGGAGAGTCGCAGTGCAACCAAAGGCGTTAGAAGAAGATGCGGAGTGAGAATAAACAAGTTCTTCCTTCCAGTGAAAATAGCGCTCTTCTGTTGGTTTGCAGGTATTTCGATCTCGCTTGTTAGTTGGGGAAACAGTCGCGAGTTAATCTCTGGTTTGCTAGCTCAGCTCTTACTCTGCTCAGCTTAACTCGTAAAAGTTCGCGGTGCTGCAGTCACGGCTTCGGGATTAGGGGATGCCCCTTGGCCAGGCCTCATGGAAGCCCGGTGCACAGGCCCGAGCATCGTGAAATACATTGATGGCACGAGGATACGCACACGTACTTCCCGCCCATCTGACTTATCGGGCAAGTTATTAGAGGTACTTTTGTTCAACATTTTTTTCAAGAGATCGGAGCAAAATCGAAACAGAACTGGAGGTATGTGAGCATTACCCATTTGCTATCAATGTACTTCTCGCTGCCGCTGATAACTCTTTTCTACAATTTTTGGCCGTTAACCCATATTTTACCACATTAAGACAAAATTTATATGTTTGTAAAAAATTCTATCACAGTCTAATGAGACCACAAGAAACAGTATAAAATGAAAAAATTTAGAAAACTTCATTGGTTACCTTTTTCCAAGCTGTCCTATATATAGGACGATAGTAAAATCCGCTACTACATGCTTCGCAGTCAAACATCTCGGTTTGCATGAAATGGTAGGAAATATTCAACGCAAAGTCCTATATTACATTTTTGACAAATAGTTAATGGTTTTTTTGTGCAGTTTTTAAGCTGACATCGACGTTGTTTACCATTTGTATTTTTTACAAGAATGTATTCGCTTTGCAGTTTTAAGTAATCTGGGTTATTTTGCTGAATGCCCAAACTCCTGCCTTCAATATTTCTTGGTACACACAATCCCAGATAATCTATTGTAATATGTCGACGGAATTCGAGGAGGTCTAGAGATTGCTCTGGAGCAAAAAATTTTGAAAGTTTCCAAGCTGCAACTAGTGATGTCTCAAACGCATTTACGAATAATGGCCAATACCACTTTTTACCTTGTATGGATGAAAAATATGTTTCCATGTGATTGTCAAACAAATCAACACCATTCTTGCACTTATTATACGAAACAACACATGACGGTACGTCTACTTTCTGCTTTCCACCCTTCATTCTTCTCTCTACTTTCGTGAAGCATTTAGTGTCTTCAAAATTGGTGATCAATGACACAACTCGATTGTCATTCCCGCGAACAGCTGCAATTTCATTTTTAGTGTCAAATTTTCTATCGAATGTTCCACGATCCATCTTTCTCAATAGTTTGGACGATTTTATAGGGCATTTTGCCATTCTATTCTCCCTAACTGTTCCTGTAGCAAAGAAACGCTTGTCACTGAGGGAAACAAAAAGATCCTATGACGCAAAAAAGTTATCCATATAAATTATGTGCTTTGCTGGGGTTTCAACAACAGACAACAAATTTTCCACTACTATTTGGGATAATGTTTTCTGTTCTTTCTTTGATTTCATAGCCTTGTCAAGCCTTTTCGAACTGTTTTCTGAACCATTCTCTTTCTGTGCTCCTTGATATGGAATAATATGAAAAGGATATCCATCGAAGGATGAGAGTATCCAAATTTTACGGGTTTCCCTTTCATGTACATTTTGCATCCATCTCTTCCAAAATAGCGCACCATTGTTTCATCAATACTTAAATGTTTCGAAAACACACCAAACTGTTGTAAAGATTCGTTCAACAAAATGTAAATTGGGCGTACTTTTTAGTAGCGATCTGAATCAATTGCAGTATTGTCAATGAAGTGTAAATACTTCTTGATATCAAAGTATCGCTTTCTAGACATTGCTTGACTAACAAGCGTTGTTCCAGTATCAGGAGCATTTTCGCAGTAGATTTTTTCTCTGGGTAAAATGTGATATCCATTATAGAAAATTACAACCAAAAATTGATTAAATTTATCGATTTTTAGACAAAAATCGTGATTATTTTTCTGTCCCGCATACTTGCTACTTTCTTCCACAGCTTGCACAATCGTATTTTCAGCCATCATCTCAAAAAGTTCCAAGGATGATTTTCCTGAAATCATATCCTTTATTTTCGGATGATTCTCATTGTAGAATGATTCAGGAGCTGATGAAAATTTTGGTGTACGATTAGTCCATTTAGGTGTTGAAATAAATTCCGCATCATTTTTTTCCTTTAGAATTTCAATTGACCAGCTGTTTCTTCTTGAAGCTTTTCGTCAAAAATAGCATGACCATGTTCAATGCTGGTGCATCATCAATTTCTTCATCATCAGTGACAATGTCTGGACCAGGCGGCAATATTATCATTTTAGAGTCACTATCATCAGGCTCATCGGCCACTGACATTAAATAGTCAAATGCTTCTTCAGTTGTTAAAAATTTCCGCCTAATTTTTAATACTGTTCCGGGAGGAATGGATGAGAAATAGGGCGGGCCGAAAAAGTCGAAGTTTCTTAGATCTTTTTGCGATAGTGCGGAAAAATTGCAAACTCCCATCAATAAAAAGTGTGCAAAATCTTATAACTCTGAATTGATATCTTCTGTCGCCTCAATGGGCAGAAAGTTTTGAAAATTGTTCTAAAAATAGTTAACATTCAAAAATTAATAAAAAATCAGAGAATTCGTTGATGGTTTGCGGTAGTGTTTAAAAGTTACTATTTAGTAACAACAACACCTTTACAAAATTTTAAAATTATAGATTAATATCTTCTGCAGCCTCAATGGCGCTGAATATTAGAAATTAAAGGCGAATTTTTAAATAAATACACGTTTTACTTATATCATTATAATGCGAATAGAAAATTGATTCAACCTTTGAAACATACAAAATTACAAAAGCACTATTATGTAATCTTCTTTGGACTCAAATTGTGACATCTGTTTTATGGGTTCTATTGTATCTCTGATAAATCCATCCCTGTTCTGCGGTCCAACTCTTTTTCCTGAGGAGTCAGTGGCGATTTTCACAGTTCGCTCAATTGCTTGCTCTTGCCAGTCAATAAGCCCTACATAGACTGTAGTTCCAAAGTTAACAGCAGGAATAACGAATCTACGAACACAATTTCCTTCTGGGTCAATTTCAGCATTTATGAATATGTAACCAATGTATTATTGGATGATTTTAGTGTTTAATGATATAATTCGCAGGCTTGAATTGAAACTTCATCGACCGATCCAATGGATTATCTGTTTACTTCATTTCAAGGAGTTGCCATTACGACACCTATTTGAGCGCAAGTCTTATGATCCCTCGTCTTACACCGGATACATTGGACGAAACCTGAAAGGATGCGAGAAGCTGCCACTTGTTGATTTTAATAGTACTGAATGTGACTTGCCAGGCATTGATCCCACCAACTTAAGTTGTGATCAGAAATACTTATTCGATATTTGCACAGCTATTAGTTCTGGCGTTGGTTCTTCTGATCTATCGAAGCGTCAACCTGGCAGGTTGAATTTGGCCCGCTGGCCAACAACTGCAAATCGAATATTGAGGCTTCATATATCAACATCAGACACATCAAATGAATTGATGACTTTGGCTGTATTCATTCTAAGAGTTTATGCACCCTCATGGTTCCGAATTAAGGTTCGTCATTCCATAAAGGATGCTGCTAGACACTTGCGGCATTTCATCAGCTCTTCTCGATACTTGCCTAAGAAGTATCGTGATATAATTGAACCAGTTATTTCTCGCAACGCTTACTTCGCGGCTCCAGAAAACATGCTTTTGGCTATGTTAACTGATGAGAGATGCCATATTAGAACCCTTGCAGCTCGGCGAATTATTAAGGCAAGGGAAATTGGCCCAGATGGTAATTGTGTTCGTAGATTTGTTATTCATGCTGTTAACTTTCGAGCTACAGATTACGCAGATCTCATTGACTGGCAAACTTGTAATGTTGCACCAACTACAGTCCTGAGCATTCAGTCATGAACTTCTGAAGTTGATACAGGACGATGTGCCAATGGACGGCTGGGAATTTATTAAATTTTTTTCACACACACAAGCAGTTGAGCAAATTGTGAAACTCGTCATTGAAGCCTCGAGAAAAAGAGTTGGACAGCAGAACAGGGATGGATTTATCAGAGATACACTGGAATCCATAAAACAGATGTCACAATTTGAGTCCAAAGAAGATTACAAAATAGTGCTTTTGTAATTTTGTATGTTTCAAAGGTTGAATCAAGTTTCTATTCGTATTATAATGATATAAGTAAAACGTGTATTCATTTAAAAATTCGCCTTTAATTTCCAATATTCAGCGCCATTGAGGCTGCAGAAGATATTAACCTATAATTCTAAAATTTTGTAAAGGTGTTGTTGTTATTAAATAGTAACTTTTAAGCACTACCGCAAACCGATGAACGAAATCTGTGATTTTTTTATTAATTTTTTAATTTTAACCATTTTTAGTCCATTTTTCGGAACTTTCTGCCCATTTAGAAGACAGAAGTTATCAATTCAGAGTTATAAGATTTTGCACACTTTTTAATGATGGGAGTTCGCAACTTTTCCGCACTACCGCAAAAAGATCTAAGAAACTTCGACTTTTTCGGCCCGCCCTAATGAGAAATCAGCTCACACCTGGAACAGCAGTATTCTTTTCCCTCCAAAAGATACGTCAGCACGTGACCAAAACTGCCGAACAATGAAGCAGCACAAATATATTACTCAAACCACACCACCAGGCTCTTGTTCCAAGAAGACCGGATGTTTTTGAGTTTTGTAATAGGTAATTTAATCCATTTCCAGAAACTTCAAGCGTCTTTGTAAAGGTTCCGTTCGCCTGCGTCATAGTAGCGGATTTTACTGTCATCCTATTTATAGGACGGCATCTAAATCCTTTGTAAAACCAGTTTTAATATATCTCTTTTTTGCAGATTTTACTCAGCATTAATCTATATCTTTTTTGCAGAGTTTACTCAGCATTAATATATAAGGCTCGTCATGTATAAACTTGAAAAGAATTTTGGTACTTTTTCATACAATTTTTTAAAAGGAAAATATAATTAACGTCAAATAAAATAGTAAAAATTAGCCAAAATAAAAAAAATCTTAAAAAAAATGAACTTATAATGATAATAAATAACACTCATCAATCTTAAAATATATTTTAGAAGCGGAACAAAAATAAAAAAAGGCGATATTGGCTGAGAAAATTCGATAGATGTGAGATGTCCTATATATATAGGACGATGGTAAAATACGGGTTAACCCATATTTAACTCGTCAGACACAAATCGTATGTGTGCACCTGGCCTAAATCTGATGTCAAGGTTTCAAATGTCCTCACGTTGGAGGGTGGGTGCTGGCTCAAGTGCCTAAGTGCTATTTCCTAAATAAGCAACATAAAACTTTTTGACACTTAACAGTATTTTTTTCATAAATACTCTCGAAATTTTCCTCCACTGCTTTTTGCCATTTTTTTCACTTGGGCCTTTCCAAATTAATCATTAATGTTGCATGAATTCATTCTACTTGTATGGTACTCACTCCATTACTTGATATTTTAAGCAACTACGAATGATTTGGACCGTTGCTTTTGATGAATGTAGAATTTACACACTACTTCGTGGCACAGGAGCAATATGCATCGCATAACGTCTTTATTTTGTCGCTGTTAATATTGGCCTTTTAACCTTTTCCTTAAGGGCGGTACGATGCAACTGTTGTACCAGAAAATCTTTTACCCTTGAATGCGAGTAGGTACAACTGCTTTACCAGACACTCCCCGCATTCAAATAACATAATAATTCAATGCATTGAAATAGCAGTTATGCGATAAGAAATCCAAAAAATAGCTAATAAGTTATTCAAAATGCATTTAAAAAAGACTAGACTAGAAAGTTAACTATATATTTTATAACCGAGAGAGACTTCGAATCAATTACACAATCAATTATCCTAATTATTTCCAAAACATTACAATCAAATATTCTGGTTTAATAGGTATTTGCAAAATTACAAAGAAATACTCTGGCTTAATAGTATTTACCAAATTATAATTACATATTTTAGTTTAATAGGTGTTTACAAAATTACCATTAAGGCTTTATGCCGCCATCTACTGACAATATCCAACAGCAATAACAATAACCCCGTTTGGTAATTCGCATGGCACTTTTTGAAGAAGCAAGTTTGAAATGTGGTCTAATGATCTCCAGGTTTACAAGGAATTTACTTACGTTTGCATCGAAGTCAATTCACGTGACATCAGAGTCACATGATAAACGGAACTGCGCATGTCATCTAATGTTTGCTTACACTGTAAAATACAGTTGCGTCCTTTTCCTCCGTGGCGAGACGAGCGATGGATTCCAATTTGGCATGTTTGACTCCCACTTTGGAACGGCTCACCTGATTCCATTACAACAATCAATCGGCAGGAACAGCTAGTGAAACCTCTCTACAACGGCCACCTCTCGTTCCAATGTTGATTGGCCGTTCAACTGGGTGGCCGCTGTATAGGGTAGGGGTGGGAAATCTTTCCGCACTGAAAGGCCTCATTGCGTTTAGGCAGTTGGGCAAAAGGCCGCACGAGCAGAATCTTAAGGATTATCGTTCTGTAATTATTATATTGCAAACAAGAATATTATTTCAATGCGAACTGTAAATAACTTAGAAAGGGTGAGGTTCCCCACCTCTGGTATAATAGTTTCTTGTTTGGAAGATATGTAGTCAAACAAGACTTAATTCGTTGGAAATCACCTAAAGAAAAAAAGTACTTTATTCGTCTTTTTCTAAACAGACATGATTTCCTTTTCAGTTGCAAAAATAATCCCTAATGAATTCGCCGGTAGATTTTGAGGCATGTGCAATAATTTCTTTTATTTTTCTAAAGTATCCTAACGATAGTATATTTATGCAAAAATATAAATGAAAAATAAAAATGAGTAGCAAAAATTAAAAAAAGCAACACAAATGTTAGCACAGAAGAATCCACAAAACGGCACAAAAGGAATACATGACGTATTAAGGTGTAATTATTTATTTATTCAAAGAAAGACAGACTACAGAGATGACTCCATTTACAGAGTGCATTATCAAAAACATACAAAAAACAGAAGCCACAAAGTGAGTTAAAACACAAAGAAAAAAAGTAACTGCACGGAATACAACAGTTCTCAAAACCTCATCAATTATAAAAATGAAAATGCATAAATGTTTAAAAATGAAAACACGCAATTATAAAAGCACTAAAAATACACTGAGGCTCCAAAAGTCCATGTTGCACACCGTTACATTAAAATTATAAAATTAATCACACAATTTTTAAAAAAAATTAGAACACCAAATCAAGAAAACCATTAAAAAAGCAAGGGTCAAAAAGTCAAACACACACAAACACTAGATCAACGTAAAAAACAGTAGGAGACATATGATAAATGTCCAGTTCACCAGAGATCTTGTTAAAAGTCTTATAAAATTTATACAACGAGAACCTGTTAATATAATTAAATCTAGAATACACATTAGGAAAAGAACCCTGGTTCCTCAAAGGCACAGCGAAATTTATAGCGCTCAGTATGTCAGTACAATCGATCGAACCATTGATTACCTTGTAAAAGAAAAGAACACAAGAAACATCTCGTCTGGAATACAAACTAGGTATATTAAGCATATCGCGTAGACAGGAACAAGATGTATTTTGTAAGTAAATTCCATTTTTCTTGTAAAGCAAATATCGCAAGAAGTTGTTTTGAATTCGCGCAATAATTTCAATTTTATTACGGTAATAGGGATCCCAAATAATACTAATATTCCAGACTGGATCGTACATGAGTGTAGTATCAAACCTTCAGGGCAATTTCACTCGAAAATTCCCTAGTTTTGCGTTTAAGAATTCCCAGTCTACGATATGCCTTAGAGACCATGGAATTAATGTGTTGGGAAAAATCAAGTTTAGTATCAAAGATGATACTTAGATCCGTGACTGAATCAGAGCGTGATAAAACAAGATCATTAATTTTATAAACATGATTCAAGGGCTGAGATTTTCTAGTATAACTAAGAATACTACATTTTTCAATGTTCAAGTATAATTTGTTGACTGTGCACCACTTAAAAAGACAATCAATCTCACTCTGCAGAAGGACAGCATCTAGATTGGAATTCATTGAACTAAACAATTTCAAGTCATCAGCAAATAAAAGACACTCAGAGTACTTAAAAACACTAGTAAGGCCATTAATGAATGAAATAAAAAGCAGAGGTCCAAGATTAGAGCCCTGTGGGACACCGGAAGTACCCGAGAACTCACGTGAAACAGCATTATTAAAATAAACATAGAGTGTCCTATTACATAAATAAGAATGAAGCCAATCTGTCAGGTTAACATGGAAACCAAGACCACGCAACTTATTTAAAAGAATGCCAAAATCGATAGAGTCAAAGGCCTTCGAAAAGTCGGTGTAAATAACATCAAGTTGTGAGCCAATTTGAAATGAAAAAATAATCTTATTTGTCAAGCAAAATAAATTAGTGGGAGTTGAATGTTTAGGAATAAAATCTTGTTGAGATGAAGAAATTAGGTTCTTAACTTGGTGGAAAAGCCTTTTATGTATTATACTTTCAAAAATCTTAGACACGGGACTTAAAATAGCAATGGGTCGATAATTTTTACAATCCTGTGCATCTCTTTTTATAAAAACAGGAATAATTCTTGTTTGCTTCCAGACATGAGGAAATACGTTTGATCTCAACGACAGGTTAAACAAAATAAGAAGGGGATAAATGAAAAGCTCTGCGCATCCCTTTATAATAAAAGAAGGAATGTTATCCACACCAACAGTTAGAGAAGATTTTAATTCCCTGATCGCCAAAACCACACCATCATAAGTAACGCTGTCGATTTTAACCAAATCACCGGCACAGTTGCTCTTGAACTCATCCTTTATATCATAGTTTGTGCTAGGTTTGAATACAGATTTAAAATAGTCAGCAAAAGCATTTGCAATATCACCATCATTCTCATAATATAGTATAAACTGTTAGGTGAATTGTGCTTTTTATTATTAAAATAAGACCAACATTTTTTAGGATCCGAAATTAGATTATTTTCCGTGAGCCGCAGATATGTATTATAATCTTTTTGGATACTATACTTAACAGCAGAGCGTAGAGTTCTGAATTCATCGACTGAATCAGGATTTACACATTTTAAAGCCAACCTTCGGACCCTGGCTTTCCTTTTTAACAATCTTCTAGTTTCAATTGAGTACCAGAAAGGAAATCTCCCAGTAACAGTTTGTCTTAAAGGAACAGTACGACTGAAAACATCATTTAAACAGTTATAGAAGCTAAAAACTGCTTCGTCAATGTCATTAAAATTAAGAAGAAAACTCCATTCAATCCCACGGAACAAATACCACATAGTTAAAAAGTCAGCCCTTTTAAAATCATATCTAGATATATTCACATTCTTCCTATTGGGGTGGTCAGCAACAAAACAAATGGAAATTGATAGAGCAGGATGATACTTGTCTTCGGGAACCAAAGGTTTATCACTGTGCCAGACAGAAATATGACTAAAATCAATATCAGTTAAAATCAAATCAATAAATTTATTATTGCAATTAAAAGTATTGTTAAATTGAGCTAAATTGTAAAGATTCACAAAGTTGGATAATTCGTTTACAAGTGGGTTCTTGTTATTACAAAAATCGTCATTTATACATAAATTAAAATCACCACAGATGAAAATGTTATCAAAAAACCAAAACTTTCAAAACAATCAAAAAATTCAACATACGTGTCGGCACGAGAGGAGGGCGAAAAATAAACAATACAAACAAGCATTTTTTGCCTGTGATTTAATTTGATTGATATCCAGACTGCCACGAGGTCCGATCCAGGAAGGTCCAAAATACAGGAAGAAAAACACTTTTTGGCAGCTATAAGAACACCTCCACCACGTCTGCATGAATTTGTCGAGGAACCACGGTCCCTTCGGAATATCAGGTATCTACCATCGAAAAGTTCTAAAGAGTCAATATCTTGACAAAGCCAGGTCTCGGTAATTAAAATAACATCTTGTTCTTCAGAAGCCACAGAACTGTAAAAATCAGAAGTTTTGGTGCGAAGACCACGTGTGTTTTGATAAAACAAAGAGAGTCATTTCGAGACTGTGGGCGTTGACGAATTTGATTCGGGAAGATTGATGATTGATTCTGAAGTAACTGCTTGAGAAATCTGCTCTTTTCTAAATTTGCCATAAAACTCAGTGATAAGGCAATCCTCAGGCCAAAACGATGCATCTCATAATACCTGGAGGTCACATTCATACACCTCTATGTGGGAAGACGCATAGGATTGAAACTTGGTTTTAAGTCTGTTGCATTGAAGATATTGCCATTTCAGCGAACTCAAATAGTTGGTAATATCATTGACAGTGGTGCTAGGACCCAATCTAGATGGAAAAATTGCCTTTCTCTTAGGCATTTTACCAACAATTTCTAGGTTATAATTTTTTCCAGCGCCATTTAATACAATTTTCGAATTTGTCTTTTTCCCCTTGACTACACGACTAATGACTTTAGATTGACCTTCGGGTAAAGCAGAGGTAGCTTGAGACACAGAAGCGTACGTTGAAACTTTAGATTTCACTTCGGCTTCGAAAATTCCCTGTTGTAGACTAGGTGAAACGGGTGATAGAGGTTCATCAGATTGAAGTTATCGGTAGATGGGCTTAACAGTTTAGAAAAACCATCAACTTTATTGTAAATGTCATGCCGGAAAGAAGCAAACTCGTTTTTTAACTCAATAAAAAGATCCATGATCGTACCTGAATGACCGGAAGCCATTTTTCCGTGAGGAATAACGAAGGAAACTGCCTCGATGTATAGGAGTAAGATGTGCGCCTTAAGATTCGAAAAATCATCCTTATCTTGAGCATTAGAAGATTTCTTTTCAGAACCTTTCTTAAAAATATTCTGCAAATCATTTAGTTTATCCCTAAAAATTATATTTAAATAATGCTTATAATGCAAATAGAATTAAACAGAAATGCAAACTGTCAGTCTTATTTCACTAAACTAGTAGTTTGTGCCCAAATAAGGGAGAGTCGCCGAATTTCGACCGGCTCCTAGATTGGACCGACATCATAACTCCAACCGTACGAAATATTTGATCGGTACAACAGGCAAATTATGCTGTAACAATGTAAATGGGATGCATGGGATCATTTTTAGGAGAAAGCACTTCGTGGTTACAGTTAGAGAGCGTATGCTTAGATTCAAATATCGTCAATCAATTATTTTAAGAAATAACAAAGAAGCCCTTTTTTGGAGGTAAGTAGCAAAATATGTTATTGTGCACTCAGATAGGAAACTTGTTTGACTACAGTTTACTATAATAATTTTCTAAAAATAATTTAAAGATCAGATTAGGAGAAATTTTATTTTTGTCTAAAAGTTGCTTAGATTGAATTACAAGCAGTTGTCTAAATTGGACAGTTTAAATCAATGGGACTAATATATTGAACTAGAAGCAGTTATACTGAAGTAGAAGCAGTCACTAGTAGCCCTCATAAATTGAAAGCGGAACGAGGCAAAGGAAAAAAACCCGATAAAGAGACATTAAAGACACCAAACCTTAAAAAGAACAAAAACTGAGAATACGTGATTTTGTATCCTATGAGTGGAGAGGAAACGAAGGATATAAAGATAGAATGATACAGTGCATAAAATGTCATACTGCACTGTGCTTAAAGAAAATTAGGTCCAATTTAGGAAACCAGTAGTCCAACTAGGGAAACAGGCTTCCTTAATTGGACCGAAGGCACAATTGCTTTAAGCAGTCTTTTTTCTACTTTACAAGGCATTTCATAAAAAAGTTAAATTTCATTAAAAGTTGCTCTGAAGATAAGTTAACTACAAAACATTTCTTCTACTTGTTCCTCATAAAACTGCGCTATCACTGTACGTTAAAAAAATGTACAGGTGGTCCGAATTCGGAAATCTTCCCATACTACACCAAGTCATTCCGTATTGATAAGTGAAATTTTCTGTTCATGTCTAATTTCGTTCAAATTTATCTCATTACTTTTTTTACAGGAGGTTTTACTTCGAGTGTTTTTGTACCCGTGTATCTGAAGAGTCGAGGTATCACCATTGCCCACTTGTCCGTATTCACTGCGACGAGCATCATCTCTCAGTGCTTGAGCAATCTGGTCTCTGGAACCATCACCGACAAGACAGGTCGCTCGAAGCCAGTGCTCATGGCAAATATCGTTATATTTTTATTAATTTCCTTAGTTTTCACTCAGATGCCTCACGTGAAGGAGTGCAGCCGAGAAAGAATACGTCTTCGGTGCTCAGAAGGAAATTTAACAGCTAGAGAATCCTGTCAGATTCTGTCAAACAGCACAGACAGCGTTTCGTGTTCTTTAGTTAAATCGATCAATTCTCAAGGCAACGGCGGTCCTGAACTCTGCAAACCGTTCAACATTTCATCTTTCAATGTCGTGGTTAAAGAGAATAAATCAAGAAATTACTCGATTACGTGTCGCTATAACATACATCTGCAAAACTATTCAACCAAGTCTGTTGGATTATGTAAAGGCGAGTGTAAATTATTTGAAATGGATTGCACGTTCAATGAATCTCACGACTGTAATGCAAACAGAGGATTCTGGATTGTGATTTATGGCATTCTGATAAACTTTCTTTATTTTTCGCACACGACTACCTACAGACTTTTCGATGTGATAGTGACGGATCTAACGAACGCACACAAAGCCGATTTTGGTAGACAAAGAGTATTTTCCATCATCGGATCTTTAACTGGGCCGCCAATGGCCGGATACATTTTGCACCAAAGCGGAGACAAGCAATACTCGACAGTTTTCTTCTCCAGTGCGATTTTCGCAGCTTTGTCCGCTCTGTCGATGAGCGCGGTGGACGTGAAACCGAAGAAGCCCGCAAGCAAGATGTGGAAGAAGACTCTGGGATGGGTCATGAACCTCGACGTGTGCCTGTTTTTTCTTATGATTGTGATAATGGGATCCGCTTACGGATTTCAGATCACATACTCCAGCTGGTACCTGCAAGACCTGGGGGCTTCAGATCTCCTGTTGGGTATAAATCGAGGAATGGCCGGTCTGTATGGCCTGCCGTTTCTCTACTCATCGAGGTGGTGGGTGGACAAGATCGGACACCGCAACCTGTTCGTTCTCGGCCTCCTCGGACATGCTGTGTACTGTTTCTCGTTTTCACTACTGACCGAACCTTGGTTTGTTCTGGTCATCCAATTAACTATTGTGGTGACATACCACCTGTTCTGGGTAACAACGATGCTGAACATTGTAGAGACTGCTCCAGAAGGTTTGCAGGCAACCGCAAGAATCTTAGCTGGATGTCTTCATTTCAGTATTGGTGAGTAAACATTTCCGGTTTTTTGCTGATAAATCCCTAAGTTTGACAGCGAAGTGATTCATTTTCAATTCCTAGCCTTAGGGGGCGCCATGCAGACAAAACGTCTGTGGATATATGTCTTTTCAAAGCACATATGTCTCATTCATATGTACTGTAAATAGCAGAGACGGGTTCATCTAATTACATAGAAGTTGTGAGTTTCAGAGGCGTGAGTTACGGCAGTCAACGTGTTAAATTCATTTTAGGCATCGATGACGTAGTGGATGAGTCTCGACTAAATCGGGCCATAATAATTCCATAACGAATTAAAAATTAAAGACTAAAAAGTAGAAAATAATTAAAATAAAAATTTTCTACCTTTCAGTTCACTAATAAAAGTGTGTTTTAGAAACTTTATATATATATTTTTAATTTAGGCAAAATCATATCCATCCTGATTGGCGGATACATCATGAGCACTTCCGGTGGAAGATTAGCCTACACAGTTATGGGAAGCATCATTTCGATTTATGCAGCCGTTTACGCAACGCATGTGGTCCTTCGACGGAAGGCTGAAAAATCTCAGACAAAATCCAGTAAGTGTCAATTCTTTTCTCCTAGAGTCATATTGTTATTTACACGTTTAATTATATTAATATCCCGGTTTGAAGCAACACTAGGGCTATTTTACGACGGATCCCGTAGTTTTGAACCACGGCCAAATGACGATGACGACACCTGAGCTGGTAACCCCTCTCCAAACTTCCGCACCACACGCGTTAAGCCGGGGCGGGGTGAGTTTTATCTTTAGCACCACACCCGCAGGAGGACGCTTGATCCAGGTTGATCCTTGATTTAACGTGCACCACCCGAAATTAAAAGTAAATATGAAATTATTTCATTGCTATTACGGATTTTGTATTCTCTACCTCAGTGTCTGTGACTGGTCATACAGAATCGTGCCAAATGCAATCTGTAGCACAACAGACCACATAAAATACGTTAGTTAATTTTAGAAATATTCAACATTAGAATTTTTCTCGCATTGTTTTGAGTTATGCTACATTTTTTTTAGATGGCTGCTCCATTGTCGCATATGTACGTCGAATTATCAGCTAAAATGATTGTTTCGGTTATAGACTTTTAAGTGTTATTTTCTCGTAATGAGCAATTCTGATTGTGAAATTGTGAGTTTAACTCTTTCCTATATTATTTTCAGCACAAGCAGAACAGCAAAACGAGCTTCAAGCAAGTGGATTGCATTCATTCAGCAAAACCGATGACAACTGTACTCCGAAAGAATTGATGAAATCAATAAAATTGTGATGCCATATTTAAAGGGTTTTCCTTTTTCTAACTTGGAATAATCTTATCAATAACAGAAGATCATAGAGATAATGGGCGGATCGTTAAAAGTTCCTGGGGAAAATCACAGTCTAAAACTACAGATGAAGAGGATTATGAAAATAGAATGATGCATAGCCGTAGATGTCTGTCAGTATACGAAAGCACAGAATATCTTTCACTCATTCATTTACACTGGTCGTATCAATAAATTTCGTTACACATTCCTGCAATAAACTATTTATAAGCGCCAATACAGGGCGTCCAATCTAAACGTGTCCCAATAGCTAATTACTGAACCGTAGGAAAGGAAATAGGCATATACACATGGGTGAAGTGAACACTTTAGGATTTGCACATCTTTTCGAATATCTCACGAAAGGCTGAATGGATTTTCTTTGAACTTCGACCCCGTAAGGAAGAAGAGGAATGAACTTACTTTCTACGCTGAAGGTTCGGTCACGTGGGCATTTAAGGGACCGACCCGAAATTGATGAAGAAGAAAATGATTTCGGCTCACGCCGTTTCACAGACAGCTGATTATGATTTGCAACTTTCATCAATGGCTTTATTTCATGTGTCCAATATTTACATGCATTTCCGTAAAAATAGCACGATTATTTGGTAAGATATAAAAGTTTCTTAAGAAATCCTAAATTTCCCCCATAACAGACTGAGTTTTTAACCAAATTATACGAAATTTACAGAATATTTGGCATTGTGTTAGAGAAGCATTACATTAAGGTTTAAAGTAAACATTTTGAATAATATAGGAAAAATGAGTATTTATATTATTTTTTACATCGCATGCGCGAAACGTAGCGTAATTTTTCTTTCATAATTGTAGAGCCAGGTAAATAGGCATTGCAGCTAAATGATGAAGGTTCTTGCACAAACTGATATTTTTCAAATCTTCGAACAGTTATCGACGAAATGCAATTTAAATAATCATATTTATAAGTATTCAGGATGTTCGATTTTCATGAATTTTATAATTATAAGTATTATTTTTGCGAGACTATACACCAAATTTTGTTTATCTAAGTCAGAGGTTTCTGACTTTCGGTTCGCGAAGGGCCAGTTGCGGGTACGCGAACTCAAAGTCGGTAATGGTAGACACAAGAAAACAAGGGAATAAAAATGCTACAGAGTTTTGTTTCCCCAAGTTCGTATGAAAAGGAGAAGAGAAAGTTGTGCAAGTTCTAAACCTACCCTCCAAATATGCAAAAAGAAAGAAAGAAGGATAGCTAAAAATTACACTTATTTTAAGTTAATGAAAAATTATTAAATACCGATTTCACCTGTTCTGACGTTGAACTTATACTATTGTAAATATGGTATAAAACGTAAAATCGAAAGTAAGTTCTGCCAATGTTATAAATTCGAGACATTTGACTCTTAAGCTTACCCTTAACATTAGCGATCAAAACTTCTTTATAGAGACGGATGGTTGGAGGGCGGGACATGACAGTAGGGGGTACGCGAACATAAAAAGATTAATCAAGATGTACAGGAGGGAAAAAAGTTTGGGAACCCCTGATCTAAGTCGCTACGTTTTTGAGTTGTTATGTTGACATGTACGAGAATACACAGACTGTCAGACGATCAACCCGTTGATGGATTAAGTTCAAAATCTGTTGCAGCTCTACAATTCTGATGATAAAACTGTGTACCGAATTCTCTCCTTCTTGCTGTTTGCATTTATCGAGCTATTGTGCTCACTTGTACATAGGCAAATACGGACGAATTTCGTCCAAAATTTCATAGAAATCTTCAAATTTCGAGTTAAGACCACACACCGAATTTCATCCGCCTAGCTCAATGCATTTCTGAGTTAACGTGTTCACATACAGACAGACAGGCATAATTCCCGAAATGTGTTTTTCGGATTCGTGGATGTCTAAAACGTGTCTATTTATCAAAATGACAATATTTTCTGTTTTTGTACTCCGTAGACGAGAAAGCAAAAATGAATGATTGAAACAGAACAAAATTTTTTTTGGAAATATTTTCTTTTAAAATTCATTGACAGATAGAACATCCAACATCGAACCACCTCTTCTTATTCGTCGTAAGAGTGACTTTTGAAAAAAAAAATGCAAGTTATGAAATCTAATGGAAGAGCCGTATGAAGAAGCACGAAACTTCTTTTTAAAATTTTCTTCTTATTCCTAAATAGTAATAATGGCATTAATAAAGCAATACACACGCAGATTATTCCCTTCCCCCCCCCCCCCCCCCCCCCCCCCCCCCCCGCTGGTTCCATTCAGATAGAAAAAGCGAATTAAAAGGAAGATTTATTTTAAAAAGGAAATTCTGATTTTGACATTAAGTACTAACTCTCCCTCCTTTCCTGTTCGGTCTTCTGAATTAATGTCTGGTGCTCTTTTTGGCGTCCTAGTGGATGTCATAAATCCTTGCCGCAGAAGAGTGTACCGCACTAAATAACCTCATCACGCAGATGACCCATTCGCGTCCCACGATTCCTCACATCCGACGCCAAAGTTATGAACAATGACTTGGGCCGTGGCGTCATCTGTTGGTGGAAAAGTAAACTTCAATACTCTTTGCTTCTGAAAGAGTATGAAAAGAAGGTCTTTTTTAACTTCTTAACTGGTTTGCCTGCATGCCGTAAGTGTATCGAATTATCGCAATTTTAAACTTATAAACTAAGACAAAGCCATCCACAGACGTTATAATTCGATACGACTAGTTAAGGGGTTAAAAGGTAGATGTATCAATCCTGTTCCGTCTGATAAACTGACTAGAAGTAGAGATAATCAAATTAATTAAATAATAATTTTTTTAAATAAAGGTAATATCTTATCAGGCAAGAATTCCCCCGAAACTTTATAACACTGTACTTCAACTTCCGCTCAAACACCATTTTCAATAGAAGTAAATGAAATTCACAGTCAAACTTTCGATAAAATCGGTCTCTTTGTGCAGGAGAAAAGAACTAATTATCTCGCGTATAGTTTCGGATCTCATAATGTTGGCTTAATAAAATAAAAGAATTACGCTAAGAATTCATACTTAAGCAAAAAACGTGTTGTCGAAACTTTGTACTCTCCAAAGCACTTCATTATGTAAAAGTATTTTGATTATTTATTTTAAAAAAGGTTCTGATTTAGAAAGAGAACTGACTTTATTTTATAAAAAAAATAATCAACGATATTATACTCGATAGAAATTATCTTTTAAGGGTGTTGGAACCCCTATACCAACAAAGTAACTTAACATCGTCCATTAGATCAGACAAATCTACAATAGATTTATGGGAAAAAAAAGCTCGTTATTTTCTATGTACTTTTTAAATAAATTTATTGTAAATACATAAATAAAAAAATTTTTTGTGTAAGCAAAGTACATCTTTCTCATTATATTGAAATGAGCTTTGGACAAATTTTGAATTTCTTATAAATTTGCAAAATATGGTATAACCGAATTTCACTATGACATTTGCAAAATGTCGGTAGAATTTAATATTATTTTCGTCTTAAACGAAAAATTCAACTCTTACTGGGTTCCTGTGATGAAGCTCGTGGCGTCATCTATGAGCTCAATCTCAAATGAAAAGAGATTAGAAAGAATCTTCCGAAATACTTTAGATTTCCGTTGTTGCGTAATCAAAATAGATATAAAATCATATTTTATATTTTTGGCATAGCTTTTACTTTCAACTCACTGCCAAGAGAAGTGCGCTGTAAAAATGTTGTAAATAATGAAATATCTGAAATAGAGATTCAACGTTTTTGAATTTTGAGCAGAGCTTCATTAATTGAAAACCGAAAAGGAAGGGAAAAAAAAATCCCCTTCGGCAAGCCGGAGAGCGAAGGTAGATTCCTTTATTCCGGAGGTATAAGGAAAAGAACATTTCGCCCTCTATTTGTATAAGGATTAGAGCTTTAACACACACACGCACGTAGGCACACAAATTCACAACCAAAGATTATTAATTTCACAACCAAATTGTCATTATTATCTTAATTTTAAGATGACATGAAGATACTTTTTGTGTGATAATATTTCTAGAAGTTATCAACGAAAAAACCAAAATTTTATTTATTTTTAATTATTTTAAATTCCAAAAGAAATGTTTCCACGGTGCACAATCCCATCCTCCAAAGTATATTATATTTGTGCAATATTTGGGTGATGATTAATATTTCTGCTTCGCAGAAGGCCAACACGCACACAAAACAACAGAAAGTGAAATAAAAAATCATCAATTTATAAACGCACAAAAATTATTTTTAAAAATTATTTAAAATTATTTTTCCGGGTCCGAAAGTAAGATTCTGATTTTTGTTCAAAAGGCATCATTTTTAGTTTCTGAAAATAGTTTTTCCTTTTCCTTCGATTTGGGATAATTCGGTTCACAGACAGACAGCCTTTTGTCTTAATGTCTGTTTCTCTACAGAAAATTGTCTCAATTTTAGTGAAATTCAGAATCCCAGCAGGGGGTGGAACATGAGAACGTCCTTTGCCGGATTCTTTTCTTAATTTTGATTAATATTGATGTTTTAACTTGTATATTGTGTGTGTTTTTCAATTTGTTAATTATTCTTTGTTTTTTATCAGTTTATAATTATTTCGTCAACGCTTCACTACCTTTCAAAATTGCTATCTATTACAGTTTTTACGACAGTAACTGCAAGATGGCCTCTAAACACTCTTTAAATAAAAAGGAATTGTTACGGAAAATGGATTTACACGCAAATGCCTTTTTCCGCACCTCATTGCAAACTCGAATCTGCATGCCTGGAGATTCATGAGGGATTCAATGAGAATCCAATCGACTTGAATATTTTAAAAGAATTCAATGGACCTATTCTGCTCGAATGTTTGCTTCAACTTGTACGGATTCATTTACCAGCTAATATTCAAGTGGAAATGGAAGTCATCAAATGATCCGCGTATTTCGAGAGAGAGTAGACTCACACATGGACAGCTTATTCAAATGAGAAATATACAAGACATTCAGCTGCGTCGCTCCATTATTCTGAGCTTCATTGGAGTTAACGCATAGGTTCAATTTTCCTGTGATAGACACGTTTATTGAAGCCGTAATACTCCTTAATTATCAAATAAAATGAATTTGCTATATCCATTGAAATGGAGCAGTTTCATACTCTGTGGACATAAAAATATTTATGGAACGTTTATGTGGAAGGAACTATTCGATTTTCAGGTGACTAAACACTTTGAAGATTTGGCCGATTTGAGGAACACTTCAAAGCATCCATTTTAACAAGCCATAATTCATTTTTTTTTGGCAAAACCAATTTTAATAGCCATTTAAAAAAAGTTCTTTATTCGAATTTATTTGCTTATTTATTTTTAAAAAGATACAATATATGTTTGCTTGGACTTTCAGAGCGTAACACTTTTATAAAAAATTTTATTCTTTAATTGGAAAAGTAAATTCCTAATCGATTCGTCGGTAATTGTTGAGGAAAAGGCAATAACATCATCTAATCATATTATTGCCTTTATTCTAATATCTGTTATTATTATTCTTTCTAATATCTGTTATTATTATTCTTTCTAATATCTGTTCTTATTATTCTTTATAATATCTGTTATTATTATTCTTTCTAATATCAGTTATTATTATTCTTTCTAATATCTGTTGAGCTGAAAGTTTTATTTGCTGATGGTAGTAACCCATAACAGCACTAATGCACTCGAGGATAGTGGCGTAACTAGGGTGGGGCAGGTGGGGCGCAATTTCCAGGGGGCGCAAAATTAAGGAATCAATTGGTTGTATTTAAAAGAAAAGTAGGTTTTTTGAAGCTCTTTTCCACAAGATTCTTAAAAATTGAAATGGTTTCAACAAAGTGTAGGAAAATCTTAACGATACAGTCAAGCTGCGGCAAAATTATAAGTAATATTATGTTTCAGAGCTTTGCTGACTCCAACCCCTCATCGATGAAATTAAAAACTCGTTTAAAAGGGAGTTCCTTTTTAATTTGAGTCTCGGTGGGGTGGGGATAAGGAAAGATGGTTAAGAATGATTATCTCAGCAAGGTTTCTATGGTTTCATGCGTTTTGCCTGATTTTTAATGACTGATATAAGTTTCTACGGAAATTGGTGATAAATGCTTAGCAAAAGTGTCATTCCTTTTTTCATTCAGCAAAGAGTGAAGAATGGAAAATATACCTCTATTTTTTCCGTAGTGTAAGAGATCTCCAGCAGATTTAAAAGACATAAGCTCACTATCTTTACATTGATTTTAATACTGAATATTTCAATTATTTGTAAGAAAATGCAATGGTGTTTATTTTAAATTTTATTTCGCAAAACACGCCTAGATGCATTTGTTTTGCCAAACGCAAACAAACGATAACACAACAATACTGAGAGAGAGAGAGAAAAGACCGCATAAAATATTATAATTGCTGGTAAAAATTATCAGTCCGCATTGACTTTGAAAACAATATAAATGAAAGTATTTTCTTTAATAATTAACTAGAATAAATACATAAAGAAGAGAAATTCAATTCCTGCCGTAATGCGAAGCATTTTCTTTCCTCTCTAAATTACACTATCCTCACCAACTAATTTTACTGTTAAAAAACACAATAAAATTCTTTTTTACTATCAAATGATTAAACTACCAGTACTGAACATAAAATAATTATTTTAATATACAAATATGGCAATAATTTTTTTGTTTGTAATTCTTATGTTAAGTACATGTACAAACATATAAGTATTAAAATATTGTAATTATAAATACTTTTGCTTCATTAAAAGCCAGAAATGTTAATTTATAACATTTTGGATACCCTAAAGCCTTCAAAATTTTAGCAGAAATAATGTATTGTTTTTTATGCATATAAATAATGTCTACTAAAATAATAAGGAAGTGCGATTTTACATGTCATAGATAAATTAATAACTTTGTAATTTTAATTCATATTTGAATCATCATTTTTTCCCGATGAAATAGCGCATCCCCTAATTTCATGCAATGGATTTCAACTTTGTCGTAAGGTGAGAGATAAAACATTATTAAACTTAATTAGTTGCAAATTTTGATTAATATATTTAAAGATATGTACGGAATTATACGATGAATTATATTAAGAATATTATTAAATATATTAGTCACTAAGGCTTTTGTATGATTTTATCTGTGTTAGCAAAAGATTTACTTCAATGTTTAGAGTTTTTATATACTATCTATGAGCAAAAAAAGTGATGAATATAATTTTTTCATTTTTATTCGTATATGTGTGGTTTTTTTGATTGATTAAGAGATTTTTGCACATTTTATATTATTTTTCAAATACGAGATAAATGGAATGGACCTTTTATATATATATTTTCTAATACATCAAAAGTTTCTTACAAAAAACTTTGATTTTCTGATTTCAGACATATTTCTAGGATTAGAGTTAGAATGCGCCAAGTTTTCTGTGAAAATTTAGCGAAATTTCGTTAAACAATTTGTAAATCCTATCGACTCAAAAGTGTTTTATATGTTAGTTTTTAAATTTATCTGCACTTTTAATCTTTGCACTCCAAGGCATACAGTTTAAGAAAAGAGAATGAGGAACACATTTCAAAAGACAAAAGGAGGGGGGGGGCGCAGTTTCGGTATTTGCCCTGGGTGCCATTTTCTGTAGGTACGCCACTGCGCGAGGAAATGTTTCTTTCTTACGAATAAGTTGCGGACGAGCAAACAAGACAACTGCAAGTCGCAGTACTTGAAGCACTGTTAATTAGCTAAGTTAATTTTAAGAAATTCTGACAAGAATTTCGTTCTTATTGGAAGGCCACATAAATTATGCATTTTCTGTTCTTTCCATTAATAAATGAAAACTAAAGAAATATGCATTTTCTTCCAAACACGTACTATTGCCTAAAAGTTAGTAGATCTCCCGTTTTGAGGAAAAGAATAAATGGCCACGTTAATTTACACCTAAGTGTCCCTTTTTTCCTCCATATTTTATCTCCAGGAACAAATTCTTTATTCGATGAATTCATTTCCCAGAGTCATTGAATGAAATCAACTATAAACATCTTCTATCACTTCTCGGTGCTTGTTTATCTCGCTTCCTCTGCTCACTGGCAGAGTTCTGTCTCACTTTATTCCAGCCAAAGGAAGGGAAAATCGGCCGAGTGCAAATTTCCCTTCGCAAATCACCTTCATCAGGGCTCTCTTCTTACCGGCCTGTCCTTGAGACGGGCGCTTTGCAAACGGATCCGGTGGCTGCTTTCGGACAGTTGTTGGCATTAAATGGACAGTTGGGGAGACGGCCAGCTTACTTAACAAAAAGGGAGGATTGTTAAGGGTCTATTATTCCCAGAAGACGTGCCTCGAATGCAGGGTGAGGCACTTCATCCACGCTTTCAAAGAGAATAAAAGGAAGAACTCGAATTCAACCCTTAAAAACACCTGGAACTTTCTAGCTTAAGATTTAATTACTTTATTTTTGGATGCTACGGATGATATTAACCCATTGATTCCTAAGTCGTCTTGTCTGGATAAAATTTTGTATGCTAATATTACATGACGTGAAATCAACTCTAAAATTACAAAAAAAAAAATCCTGCCAGAAAAATTTATGTTTTAGTTCTCTCCTAAGTCTAGCGTCTCCGTTGAGTGATGTAAGGCAAAATGCAAAAAAGCGTCAAAATCTAAAATTACGTAAACAGAAAAACAAAACGAGAAACAATTACAACACATTCTTGCAATTATATTTACTGATATATGTGCTAAATGTAAGTACGATAACTGATAAACAATTGAACAAACTTATACTTTTCTTCTTGACATTGCATAAATCAACTTTCGAATCTGAATGGAAAACAAAATGCTGCATTTCCAAGCGAACGTTTGATGCGTGCTGTCATCGACTGAATATCTAAGAAACGATGACTTAATTTTTTTTAAATTCACGTTGAAAAGAATAATTCCGATGAGTTTAGGACGCATTTTTAGAATCGTCCCTAAAAACGGACGCTAGACTTTAATGAGTTAAACGACCTGAAAAAGAAGAAAGCTTTTCTTTTCGAGGAAAAATTTGTTTCGCAGAGATGAGAATACATTGATGATTTTTTCGAAAGGGAATTTCCTGCTATTGTAATGCATTTGAAAGGTCAATTATGATTTTCTTATCGAAATACGGTGGTGTTTCAAAATACTTTTAAATGTGATTTTAGGGAAATCTTACTGACGGTTACTTAGGTTAAATTTATTGTTTTAATTTGGAATTAAAGTATAAGAAATCATTCAAAAGTTTTAAAAAATGCGGTAAGTATATATCAAAAAGGGAAAAAAAGTTTCCACTGTGCATTTTTAATAATATATTCGCCGAAACATGACTTATGATGGTCAAATTATGCTGTGCAAAAAATGTGTTGATGGTCAAATTATAATGTGCTGTATTTGCAGGATTTCATGAAGAATCTTGAGCCTTCTTTATAAAAAAATAGATATTGACGATTTCCACAACACAGACATTTTACACAAGACTCTCAAATAACTCACAATGCATTTTCACATCGAATTTCATCTTAACAACCTTTCTTCTTTTTCGTTACTAGGCAACGTTCGCTCAGACAAAAATAACGTTGCCACCGTATCTTTATAACCTTTAGAAAATAATTGATACCAAACGAACGATTTTTTTATAAGAATTTCTTTTACGTCCAAACGATATTTTTAAATTAATTTCTTTCATTGCCAAACGATTTTTTTTTTATCTCTTTTCAAATATTTTTATTTTAAAAGAAGATAAATATATATATTTTTTATTCGTTACAAATATTACCATATTATGAAAAAGGGAAAAAAGTTTCCATTGTGCATCCTTAATCCTTAATATAATATAGTAAATGTGAAAGTGTGTCTGTCTGTTTGTTACACTTTCTCGGCAAAACTACCAAGCCGATTTGGATGAAAATTGGCAGAGTTGTAGCTTGAAACCCAGGAACGGACATAGTGTAGGTGAAATCACGTTAAATTAATTATTTTTGACTACAGATTAAAATTAATTAACAAAGAAAGCCCATTGACTCCGCGATTCGCAATGAAGATTATTTTATTTTTCAATCAACTGTCACGTGATCTTTCAGGAATGCGAAAACATATCGAATAAATTATTTTTAAAATCAACTATCACGTGATCCTTTTTTCCGCCGTAACTTCGGAACAAATTGTCCGATAAATGGTATTTGTATACCATCTTACAGTCCAAAATTTTACCTTTTTAATGATACCAATTTATTTTCTGTGGCATTTTTCCTTCAATATTTATTATTTTTTTAAAGTTTAATAACTTTAATTACGTGCAGACGATTTGGAAAAAACGCAACTTTATAGTTACTCTGTTTCTAGGAAACGGTTAGACTTTGAACTAATTTACCTTTATTTCTGAAAATTTTGCTTATCTTTATAAATATCTATAAAATAAGGCAGAAATTACATGCATTTGTCTGTCTGTCGGTCACAAGAACTCCTCCTAAACGGTGAACGGAAGCGACATGAAATTTTCACATGACATTCTAGAGCATATTTCTAAATGAAAGGTGCTATTTTCAAATTTCAGAGTCAATTAGTTCTTAAGATATATAATTAAATAAAGAAAATTAGCCGCTTTTAAGCCTAATGCTTAGAGGTTTTTTGCCAATAACTTCTAAAATATTTATTAGACAACAATCATTTTTATGCCATTTTAAAAACCAGAAAATGATCTTTTTAATTCTATTAATTCCATTGCGATGAAATGTTTCTCTGATTGTTATTAAGGTTTAAAAATATTTTTTTGACGTAATTTCTGACAATTCTTTTTATTCTTCCTTAATCCTTAATAATATAATAAATGCGAAAGTGTGTCTGTCTGCCTGTCTGTCTTTCTGTCTGTTTGTTAAGCTTTCACGACCAAACTACCAAACCGATTTGGATGAAAATTGGCAGAGTTGTAGCTTCAAACCCAAGAACGGACATAGGCTAGGTGAAATCACATTAAATTAATTATTTTTGACTACAGATTAAAATTAGTTAACAAAGAAAGTCCATTGACTCCGCGATTCGCGTGAACTTTATTTTATTTTTCACTCAACTGTCACGTGATCCTTCAGGAATGCGAACACATGTGGAATAAATTAATTTTAAAATCAACTATCACGTAATCCTTTTTTCCGCTGTAACTTCGGAACAAATTGTCCGATTCAAATTATTTTTATACCATCTTAAAGATAAAAATTTTACCTTTTCAATGATACCACATTTATTTCTGTGACATTTTTCATTCAATTTTTATTAATTTTTTACATTTTACGGGCAGACGATTTTGAAATAACGCAAATTTATAGCTACTCAGTTGCTAGGAAATTTTAGACTTTGAACTAATTTACCTTTATTTCTGAAAATTTTGCTTATATTTATAACTATCCATAAAATAAGGCAGAATTTACATGTATTTGTCTGTCTGTCGGTCGATCGGTCGGTCACAAGAACTCCTCCTAAACGGTGAACAGTAGCGACGTGAAATTTACACACGACATTCTAGAGCACATTTTTAGGTCAAAGGTGTTATTTTCAGAGTTAATTAGTTCTTAAGATATTTAATTAAATAACGAACATTAGCCGCTTTTAAGCCTAATGCTTAGACGTTTTTTGCCAATAACTTCTGAAATCTTTATTAGACAACAATTATTTTTATGCCATTTTAAAGACCAGAAAATGATCTTTTTAATGCTATTAATTCCATTGCGATGAAATGTTTTCTCCGATTGCTATAAAGGTTTAAAAATATTTTTTAACGTAATTTCTAACAATACTTTTTATTCTTATAGAAATAAATTCAAGCCAAATTACTGTTTCGCGTGCGGGCTTTTGCCAGTGTTAAAATTAATATAAGAAAATATTGCTTTCTTTGACCATTAACAACAAAGGAGACTTTACACTTCCGTTTTCCTGTTGTGGTAGCATTTACAGCTTTTAATACGGTTACACAGTGATCCAATGACGTTAGTGAATCATTCTCTCGATGTTTTGTTTAATTTTCACAGTGAGATATTGCAGAATATCCATCTGTAGATACGGTAATGGGCGTTAACAAGGAACATCATATTCTGTAGAGCTCTTGAACATCTTAGAATTGTCAGGGGCACCTTCCGACAAGCCGAGATTGAATGTCGGTGTGCCAGTACTACTAATACGTAACCTCGATATACCGAGATTGCGCAATGGCACACAGCTACAAATTAGACACTTAGGTCCAAACGTCATGAAAGCTACTGTTATGACTGATATAGGGAGAAGAGAGAGTGTTTTAATTCCACGCCTTCCGATAATACCGCAGGATTTATCATCTCAGTTCAAAAGGTAAAAATCCCTTTAAAAATATCATTTGCCAGGCTCAGGGCCAGACATTGAAAGTGGCAGGCGTACATTTGGAAAAACCATATTTTTCGTATGGGCAACTATATATGGCGTTTTCACGTGTGTCCAGCCCACACAACCTCTACATCCGTGCAAATAGCGTGGTGTACAAAAGTATATTAGCATAGATAAACAATTTACGTGACCATATCAGCGTACATGTACAGTACACTCCTGTCAGCCGTCCAATTAAGTATTATGATCTGTCAGAACTTTTACTTTCCCTTTTCAAAATGCAACACAACATTTACATTCGTGAATTAAAAAAAGAATAATTCAAATTCTTCGCGCACGAAGACGCGGGTAACAGCTAGTTTTTAATAATTCATTCACAGAAACACGACTTATGACGGTTAAAGAAGCCTTTTTTTAAAGAATAAAAAGTTGCTAACAAGATTAATGAATGCATATTGTTGGCGCGATGGAGGCTAAATGTTTGATGCCAAGTTAGTTTAGTTTAGTTATATTAACGTCCTGTTCTGAAGCAACACTTAGGCTATTTTGGGAGTTTGATGCCAAGAGTTATATCACACACACATGCAGATCACTATCACAGATTTTCAACAGAAAAATAACTGCTTTATAGAATATTCTGGCGAGAAATGCTGCATGTGAAAAATATGAAATGAACGCTTATGAAAAGAATTATTAGTTAAAATAAACAAAGGTATTGAAAAAGAATATCATAGTAAATAGGAATGCAGAAGTCGTGAGGAGGCTAAATGTTTCATTCCATATTTATGAATCCGATTCCTAAAATAAAACCTCTACTTGTTGTTGAACCGTGTTGGCCTGGTGGTAAGGTATCGGTCCTCCATGAATGTGGCCCTGGTGAACTTTAAATCTGATTTCGAAGATGAAACATTTCCTCCCCATTCGCTGGTGTGGTGAAGAAGTGTGGAAAAAGGTATTGCCGGCTCAGATATCCTTCCCTAAATCTGACACCCTTCCTACTATATCAGTTCCGATACAGTCTAAATAACTTCAAAACAGGACGTAATAAGGTCTAAAGTTGGCCACATTTCAAACTTACTCTCCACACAAAAATTAGGACATTTAACTTCCTGAAGATGCATTCATCTTTAAATTATAGGACAGAACCGATACCTTCCATTCGTAATTTTCGGTTCAAAAGTAGCTAATTAATATATAAGATATTTTTTAGATTACTAAAATTAGATCAAAAGTGTTGTCCATCTCAAAATATGGTATCAATATATTCTATTGCAACCCACGGGTAATCGAAATGGACTAAAGAATTTATCTTTCGGA
>BGPR01010212.1:39527-53577 GCA_013235015.1 Araneus ventricosus | reverse complement strand
CTGGTGTGGTATGGAAATTTCGAGAGAGTGGTGTCAGCTGAGGTGTCGTTCTCTTAATCTGACCAAGATTCTAAAATTCGACGCCCGTGCTGAATAAACCTCGTGTTATTTCAAAAAGTGTGAAAATAATATAACTAAACTAAAACTATTCAAAGGACGAGACCCCCTTCCCCCGCGAAAGAAATATGGAAACAATATTCAATAAACTTAGTTCTCGAAGCTTTAATAACGCAAGAATATTTGTCGCCACCACACTCCCTATCAGCAAGTATCTTAAATCGAATCGAATTCAGTCAAAATCTTTCAATTCGACATCTAACGCATCACTAAAATGCCCCATGGTCCAGATGTTTTAACTACGAAAATTGCGAATTGTGAGAATTCTTCAGTTAAATAAGTGAATCCGCGATATACAATATCAAATGTCTTGTATATCCCATTTTATATTACTGATATTCCCTTTTTATTCTATCCAATCATCAAATTATAAAATGGAAGTTTCTCATCACTTTATTACTAATTAATTAATATATTTATTTATTACCCTTTCTCTTTACTTCTGAACCACACCAGCCAGATGAAATTGCAGAAAGAAGAAATTGTGTACTTCTAGAAATAAGAAATTCCTTATTCATTTAAGTGCTGTTACTTATAGCGGTTAATCAACTTCAACTTGGGAAGTGACCGAATAAAGACAAAAATACAGAAAGTAAAAGAAAATAGACCCCCCTCACCTATTTTAAAATTTTAAACCAGATTTTACAATCGCCTGGGGAAGTGGTCGCTTCTTCTCTTTTTCCACTCACCTGACAGGAGAAGTCGGGCATTCGACTCGATAGCATTACCCAGGATTTATACAGGAATCGACTCCGAATTAGTTAAATTAGATTAACGTCCCGTTTTGAAGCAACTCGAATTCTATTTAAGGACGGACCTTGTAATTTTTAATCTTGGTCAGTTGATCAGATGACACCTGATCTGGCAAGCCTCTTCCAGTCTTCCAAACCACATCAGAGGGAGGACGTTTGGCCACTACGTATGATTTAACGTTCAACGAAGCCCATGCACGAAGGATCTTCAGTGAAATCGGGTCTCGCACCTGGGACCCTCCGGCCCGAAGTCGAATTCTTACCACTAGGCCACCGCGGCCTGAATCAATTCATTCGCATGATATTATTGAATAGACGTTTGGCCACTATGTATGATTTAACGTTCAACACGCCCATGCACGAAGGCTCTTCAGTGAAATTGGGTCTCGCACGTGGGACCCTCTGGCCCAAATCCGAATTCTTACCACTAGGCCACCGTGGCCTGAATCAATTCAATCAAATGATATTATTGAATAGAAGTGTATGACGTTAATCCATTTAAGATATAAATTTACTAAAGATATCACAAATTAATTTCCTTTACATTTGACTTGGACCGTTTTCAAAGGGACCCTGATAAATTAATCGATGAAAAATTAAAAAATTAATTGAAGGTAATCCGATGCTCATTACTAAACAAAAATTATAAAGATGGACTAGTGCCAATTAAGAAACACTCCTTCGTTTTACTTTTGTTTACTTTTTGGCTTTTAACTTACCCTGAGGAAATATTTAAAATTTTGGCTAAACGAGCAAGATACTTTCTCCCTGAACGATGTAAAAAGAAATGGTGAAAATAAACAAATTAATGAGTCAACATTTTATTAGTGTTTGGTTTGTATACTAGAAGATTGAAATTAAAACTGATGAAGAAACTCGATGAAAAAATTAGAGTTTAATATTTCACGGATTTTTAAGGACTCTTAATTTCTTATGATATTTATGCTGCTCAGCGGAAAATACTAGTTAAATATGATAAAAAGGTTCTAAAAATTTAGATTTGTAGGATAGCATATGTTTTGCTTTTAATTAACTAGAACTCATTATATCATGGTATATTTTGTAAATTTTGAGAAATCAATTTATCTACAATTGTGCATTTTTCATAATCCTTAATACCTACATAAGTCCCAAACAGAAGTTACAATACATTCCAAGAAATTCTCTTGAGTAGTATGAGTTCTTTACTATACATAAAAAAATAATTAGTAGTTAAAATGATGTAAATAATATCTACATGCATTTACAGTAAAGAATTGCCGATATCTTTAATATCTGCACAGGATAATAAAGGAAGTTTCCTATAAATTTCAAGAGAATCTCTAGAGCAGTATAATATATACTAGCATATGCTGTTAAATAGAAATCAATTATATTGTTATTCTGCTTCCTATTTTGGTACTATATCGTTAATTTAATTTAAATTACTATATCCATTTAAATAAGTTATTTTACGCATTTCTTATCAAAGAATAATAACAGTTTTTCCCCTATAACACTATATTAACGCTTCAGAGCAGAAATAATCAAGTAAAGTTTTCGCTACAAGATAACTTAGATGATAGTAATAATCACATCAACAACAAAAAAAATTCAGCAAGAGTTGATTTTAGTTCATAACATTAAATGCATTAGAGCCTGATAGTATACGATATTCAGGGACAAAAATAATATAAACAATTTATATTCATTTAGAGAAAACTACAATCAAATTACAACCATTATGAGAAAAATACAAAAAATTTACATTCATGAACTGCTACACATGTTTTAAATGGTGAGAGAAACTTCTCATTTTCATTTAGACATTCTTTCCATAAAACTTCCGTACTTGAAAGAGATTCGATGTCTCACTGAGCTCAATTTACACGGAATTATTCGCTGAAAACCATTCTCCACATGGAGCATTCGAACTTTCTTGAGTGTTTTTAAGTAGCAGTTTCCTTTTCTATAATAAAGGATTATAAAGAGTTGATTTTAATTCATAACATTGAATTCATTAGAGCCTGATGGTATACGATATTCAGGGACAAAAATAATATAAACAATTCATATTCATTAAGAGAATACTACAATTAATTTACAACCATTATGAGAAAAATACAAGCAATTTATTATCGTTCAGAGAAAAATACAAAAAATTTACATTCATGAACTGCCACTAATGTTTTAAACGGCAAGAAAAACTTCTCATTTTCAATTTCAACATTCCTTCCATAAAACTTCCGTACTTGAACGAGATTGGATGTCTTACTGAGCTCAATTTACACGGTATTATTCGCTGAAACCATTCTCCACATGTAGCATCCGAACTTTCTTGAGTGCTTTTAAGTAGCAGTTTTTTTCTATAAAAAAGAATTATAAAGAGTTGATTTTAATGCATAACATTAAATGCATTAGAGCCTGATAATATACGATATTCAGGGAAAAAATAATATAAACAATTTATATTCATTAAGAGAAAACTGCAATCATTTTACAACCATTATGAGAAAAATACAAGCAATTTATTATCGTTAAGAGAAAAATACAAAAAATTCACATTCATGAACTGCCGCAAATGTTTTAGATGGTGAGAGAAACTTCTCATTTTCATTTAAACATTCCTTCCATAAAACTTCCGTGCTTGAACGAGATGGATGTCTCACTGAGCTCAATTTACACGGAATTATTCGCTGAAAACCATTTTCCACAAGTAGCATCCGAACTTTCTTGAGTGCTTTTAAGTATCAGTTTCCTTTTCTACTATAAAAGATTATAAAGATTTGATTTTAATTCATAACATTAAATGCATTAGAGCCTGATAGTATACGATATTCAGGGTCAAAAATAATATAAACAATTTATATTCATTAAGAGAAAACTACAATCAATTTACATCCATTATGAGAAAAATACAAGCAATTTATTATCGTTCAGAGAAAGATACAAAAAATTTACATTCATGAACTGCCCCAAATGTTTTAAATGGTGAGAGAAATTTCTCCTTTTCATTTAAACATTCCTTCCATAAAACTTCCGTACTTGAACGAGATTGGATGTCTCACTGAGCTCAATTTACACGGAATTATTCGCTGAAAACCATTCTCCACATGTAGCATCCGAACTTTCTTGAGTGCTTTTAAGTAGCAGTTTCCTTTTCTATAATAAAGGAGAAAACCAAAAGAGTTTCATAACTTTGGAATTACAGCCGATAAAAGCCATTAAACTCTTCCCATAGAGCAGAGAGAGAAACGTCTAATGTTACAAAACCAATATTCTTAATGGAAGAAAAAAGTTTTCTTCCTACTTTTGCAATTTCCGTTCCTGCACACTTTTGGTTTCGAGTAAGAATGAAACGAAATTTTAGACGTTCTTATCACTAATGTTGAAAACTTCGAATGAATAAAAGAAATTACTGTATTTTTTTTCCTTTTGGAAACTTGAGTCGTTTTCGTACTTCTATAAAGCTAAAGCCTTGTATTTAAAATTCAAGCAAGTGCATCTGTTTATTTATGAAAATAGCTGAGCCGAAATAAGAAATTAAAATAACACTAAATTGTTGAATTTTGCTTTAAATTGTCATTCATAAAATAATTTTAGTTTATACATTGAAATTTTACTTAAGTTAATAGGAAGAATTTTAGGTATTCTAATCAGTATTGTCTAACACTTTGATTGAAAATAAAGAAGTTTCTGCTTTTGAGGGTTTTTTCATATTTTTCGTGTCTAAAACCTGAATTGTTTTGCCATTTCTTTCTATTTCTTTTACTTGAAATCCTTAGGCATTTCATTTAAAATACAAGTATATTTATCTATTTATGAAAATACATGAGACCAAACAAGAAATTAAGTCAAAAATTGCTTTATTTAAATGAATTATCTAGTTCTGATTTATATTTCTTTTGATAATAGAATTTTAGTTCATTCATAAGAATTTTATTTAAAGATTTCGTTTTTTTTTCTTTTTTAAACATTGTCTGAATAATTTAATACCATACCTTTTTCACTAGAGAATCTCTCAGTTCATCAGCTTCATTAGACCACCGATAATTTAAATTTAATTGATGTATTTTTAAATTTATTAATATGTTAAATTAACTTTACTACAATTATTATTCATAATACTGTTTTCCTTTTTTATAATTTTAATGGGAAATATGTATACCAGTGCGTTGGAAAATTTTTTATCGCAAAACAACACATTGCACAGTATGAAGTAAGTTTAAAAGCTTCTTTGCAGATTTTTCCCAGACAATTCTTGTGATAATTCAGGATTGTTAAGTGAAAAATTGGCACATGTTTCTATATGACAATCGCTTTTATTTTTGCATGGTAACAGCCAGAACCTGAATATTGCTATATGGGATCAATGCTATATGGGCTATATAGGAATAATGCAATTTTTGATTTCATGTTTTGATCATATCAGAATTAACGTTTGTTTTTGTGACTACTACACCATCTGAATTAGCTCCATTACATTACGGACAAATTTTGTTAAAAATAAATGTAATTGAGTTACATCAAAGGAAAAGCTCATAAATGTTTGCAAAATTGTCACTCTTAATCAGTCAGTAGCTATATTATTCAGGGAATCATTTATTCAATTGCAATGAAAACAATTAAAAGTATTTTCCTCTCGTTTTTTTCCGATACTACCAAAAAAGTGAAAACAATGTTGTTAAATCGATTTTGCTCTAAATGCTATCTAAAAGCATTAATTAAAAAACTCATGGAAATCAAAATCATTCAAAGAAAGCAAAAAACTAAGGAAAATACTATGAGAGAATCGAATTAAACAAACAAGGAATCCATTCTAGTCCACTTTGTCAAGGGCTAAGGACTAAATTCGAAATGGATTCAAAATATTTGGGAAATTTTTCTGTAAGAAGCTTGCATTATGCCAAATATAGGTTCTCTTAGCCCAAAATTTCCCATTAAAATACAAAGGAGATCAGTACCATCTTATAAGCATTGTTTTAAAAGAAAAAAGGAAAACCAAACACAAACATAAAAACGCTAATAAGATTGAAATAAAAAAATATAAGCCATTGAGCTGAATAACAACCTTCATAAAAATAAACCTACCCCATTCTTAGAAGAGAGACAAAATGTCTTCACTTTTAGTACAAACCATCGCGAACTTCCCACCTAAATACGTTATTCCCCTTTTCCGTAAAGAAAGACTAGATTCATGGCGCCATCTGTATTCGAAAAAGAAGAAGAAAAGCAAAACAGTTGGAGGAAAACAGGAACAGCAGGGAATCAAATCATTTAGACAAACTAATAAAAACGCCCTTACTATCTTTCTATGCCTCAATGAAAATTGAATTTTTTTTAATATTCCAGACTGCTTTCAAGAATAAGATTTTAATGCTGTGAATATTAAAAGGGAAATGGTTATCATTGACATTCTTTAAAAAGACAATGGAAGCCATTAAAAATGATTTCTATTATTGCATATTTTTAAAATTCTGTTATTGACTAAAAATTACGGTTCTAAAAATCCTAGAATCTATATTGGAATGATTATTATTGGACTAATTAAAAATCTATTACTCTAAAATTGCTATTTTAAGTGAAGGTTTGCCACTGTTCTTTTCTGATTTCGTAAATCAGTCCTGGCAATAACTTTGGAACTTCTTATCTGATGCAATGACTCCAAATTTCCCAATCTGCTTCTCCACCATTTTCATAAAATCCCAAGAAATTGTTCAATTGTATTCGTGATCGTTACAACACAAATTAAAGTATTTAATATTTTTACTAGACGGAGGTTCAGAATCCTTGTAAATAAACTGAGAAATTGTGGCGAACACATGTTGAAATTTAAATTATACCGAAATATCGTAGATTTGTGAGTTGTTTCATAATAATGTAAAGAAAATTCAACATCTGCTTCCCGTTGTCAAAATCGGGTTACAATATGATGCTGATCAATAATATTGCTGTAAGGGTAGCTACAGAATCTCATTCTTTATTATCGGTTTCACATACACGCGAGCAGATCCCAGATAGCAATTTTGGTTTGCAGCAAATTTGCAGCAAAATTGTACTGCAAATTTGCAAGCTTACAGCAAATTTGACAGGACAAGAATGCAAGTGTGAAACAAGTTTGCAGCAAATTATCGCAAGCTTCGAAGTCACCATGGGGCGAATTTGCAGCAAGCTTGCCGCGTCAAACTCATTGCAAATTATAGCAAAAACAGAGTACGAACACAACCCGGGATAGAAGTCGCGACCTACCGCTTGGTAGCCTGACGTCTATACTACTCGGCTACGAGAGAAGATAGATTTCGCAAATACATCGTTAGATTCCATTCGTATAAGATTTATTTTAAACTATTTTCTTGATTTAATTAATTTTTTGAGTTGAGAATATGATTTGAAGTGAACGATAGAGCGATTTTCGCTGATAACTACGTTTTGCTAGTAGAATAAATTATGAAATTAGAGTTCAAATGTAATTACTTTAAAATGGGGCAAAATATATAAGTTATTATTTTTCAACAAACATTGACTGTTTTTTCGGTTTAATTTTGTTTATAAATGTTAAAATTTCAACATTAAGAAAAAGGCGATATAGTTTTCTTTAAAGTAAAATCTTTTAGTAAAGAGATGGAAAATGTTTCAAAATTTTTTTTATAAAAAAGTTAGTTTTTTTACAAATTACCATTGATTTATTGAATTAATAAAAAGAAGGACGGTCTAGGAGATGCTATTAAAAATCAGATGTTTTTTTTTAAACAGAGACAAAGATAATTATCTCTTTGTGCTATCTTTGCATTATGCTTGTTTTGCAAATTTGCATTACAAAGGAGGCGGCGCTATTTGTCACGGTGAACTTGCTGCAGACTTGCAATGCAAGGAAGGCGGCGCTAGTTGTCACGACGAATTTGCTACAAGTTCGCTTCAAGTTTGACGCGTCAAATTTGCTATGAAAAGTTAATATCAAGTAAAAATCAAACTTGCTGCAAACTTAAGTGCTATCTGGGATAGATGAACGGTCAAACAGACAGACGCCTATGATTTCAAAAATAGCTTCGTTTTGCATTAAGTGAAGTCAAAGTCACTGGAATTTATTAAAACAAGAGACATAATTTTTTGAAGATTGGAAACGTTTTTTATGTTTGCTATAATTTTTGCTTGCTTGAAAAATTTTAAATAACTATAATGGTCACATCAGAAAGAAAATGAAGCATTTTTTATAATACATTTTTCTTGTCTGTTCTGCTATTTATATTTGAATAAATAGAATAACCACTTACTTCCCTTTACAGTCAACAATGATTTTTTATCATAAAATATAATGAAGTATTCACAATTCAATGTTAAATGTGAATTTATTTAGCAAAATATGCTAAAATATTCACGATTTAATGTTAAATGTGAATTTTATTTAATAAAATATTCTGAAATATCCACAAAAGTTTTTGAAATAAATCTAATTACAATGGTCTCTGCAACTTTTTTGAATTTTCATGTATTTTATACATCTGAAATGCAAAATAGAATTTCCACTTTCATTAGAAATTGTATGACTCATATTTCTATTTTGTTTTCAGAAAAAAAATTAACGATCTGACATATTAAAAATTTTAATCACGCCTTTCCTAAATTGCGAAAACAGGAAAAATAGTCCCTTTTATTATTTAAATTTTCGAAACCAGAAAAAAAATTAACGATTTGACATATTATAATTTAAAAATACTATGAACATTATTTTGTACAATATTCTTTTAATTTTAATGATCTTTCTATTATTTAAAAAGAAAATCGGAAATTTTTCGAGAAACAAGGATCACGAAAATGGAAAAAAATCAAAGAAACTGTTTCTCCCGGTCTTATTCCTTTTCCACTCAATCTACGAGCTTATTCAGCTGAAAACATTAAAAAAATATTAATATCCTATACCAACAATAGAATTCTTTCTCTTATAACTGAGAAATTTATAATGTAATGTATTCAGCCAAAATGGTAGCAGCAGAAGAATCCTTCCTCTGCTAAATAAGATATTCTTGCATTGCAATAAGAAAACAACTAATAGTAGTAAGACAATTCACTGTGTTTGAGTTGTGCAAACATAGAGTTAGTGGTCTAAAGCCTTTGCAGTGAATGAGTAGGTGCTGCAATTTCACAGGGGAGTTTATTGATTCCTGCTACGAAGATAATGCTCTCTGTGTACCTACGCTTTGAACACAATGGATGGACTTGGACTGTGTTCTATGGGTAAATTACCAGGAAATACAAGACACAATACATGGATACTCACAAACTGACAGAATAAGACGAACTTGTAGTGAATGGAATGTTGTCTGAGTTCAATTAAACGATAGTTAATTCAGATGCCAGTAAGCATTTATGTGCGCAAACTGTAGTTTATAAATATTTTATCTCGGCAGTTTGATACATCAATCCACCAATTAATTTGATTATCAGGAAATATGCACAGTATAGCATGAATGTTTTACAGTGATAACAAAACTGATTTAATGAATATAAGCATAGTGTTAACATTAAATAGTATAATTCAACGAAACTCTTTGTTTCATTCGTTAAGCATTTCATGGCATGTATGTGTTAATAAAAGTGACTAATACATAATTTTATTTCTAATACCTGAACTGTATCGAGAAATTATTAATAAAGTAAAAATTATCTCATAAATTTAACACCGAAAAATGATTTAGATAAAAAAAAAATTATTCAATCAATTATTTTCAGCTATATTTCTGTCTATCCTTATTTGCTTTATGAAAAATGACGTTTCTCTTTGTCACAACTGGAGAACAGCCAATTACGGGAGCCCTATGCTATACAAACGGACACATCAAGATTCCTCTTGGCAGGTACTCAGATACTGACTTATTCTGTGTTGTAGGTAAGAAGACTGAAGATACTGAAGTTCTTCTGACCTACAGCGCGGAATCAGTTTTCTACAGTTTGTGTCGAAACTCTGGTGGAAGTAGTCGATCACTCGTACACTCAAGCTCACGTTCATTCGGGTACACGTTCACTCGAGCACACGCTCACTCGAACTCACGTTCACTCGAGCACACGTTCACTCGAGCACTTGTTCAATCGAGCACACGTTCATTCGAGCACCCGTTCAATCGAGCACACGTTCACTCGAGCACACGTTTATTCGAGCATACTTTCACTCGAGCGCATGTTCACTCGAGCACACGTTCACTCGAGCACACGTTCACATTTCGGTATCTCCTGGAGGTCTTCTTTAAATATTGGTCAACTTTTTGCGTTGTTGCTCGTCTTTAGCATGCATTTCCAGTCTCCAAAAAGATTACAGAGTCTGGAAATCACATTTAGTGATACTACTTTGGCATCCGTTACTTCGGATTCATACTGGTACGCTTCAAAGTATTCATTAATCCTTTAGGCTTCTGATTCGGTTAGCTGGTTTTGTTCGGATATTGCACTCACAAATACAAAACTGTCAATTCATGTCCATAATTTGTTCACAGCTTCTTCATTAACCCTTTATATCTCAACAACTCCGATTTGAAAAAAATGACTCAGACATTGGAATACATTATTGTAAGTATGGAAAAATATTTTAAAAAATATCACTGTAAAATAAAAATGTATTGACAGAAAATGTTTTTTTTTTCATTTTTGTAACATAATGCAAAATGGCATCAAACATTCAAAATTTCTGTGATTGAAACAGCTTTGTTTTAACAAAGACCTTCACCACATTTCTCATAAATGGATGTGTTCACTCTTTCTAACTTCATTAAATTCTCCAGAAGTTTCAGGAGCAACCTCGTGAAAATGTTTATGTGTCAACTGAAACTTTGTTTTTAAAAACCACCTCAGTATCACCATCTGTTGGGGAATATATGAGCATATTTTGTTAACTACAATGTAGCAGTAATGCAACAACCATTGAAATGGATTTGAAGAGCTTACTGTGGAAAAGACAGCGCCTTTTGAGTTTGTTGCAGATACGCAACACCGTGACATAAAGGGTTAAATCATACAAGTTGCTCGTCTGTTTTATTACTATGTTATTTTACAACAAATGAATGCTAGCTAACATTACAGTTATATTTATTTCTTTAGTTATGTCGTGTTAGATTGTGATGGGTAGGAACGATGTTCCGTTAATTTTTTCAGAACTTTTTAATTTTGAAATGAATCTTTTGAAACATCCTTCAATTGTTGGCTGTATTGAAGTTGATTACTTGTTGTTTTTTGTATGTTTCTTCAATAAGTAATGAAAATCCATAAATAAATACTTTTTCAACAGCGACAACCATAGACCACATAATAAGCAATACAACACGAAAAAAATCTTTAAAAAAATAAATAACAATATCTAATTTCTGAATCATTAAAATAGGCTATTTTTGAGAAGAAAAAATTAAATAAGGTAGATTGAATAAACTGCTATTGAATGAAAAAGTTTCTCTTAAAGCAGATTTGTGAAATAGTAAACAAATTTCCATTATAAAATATAGAAAAACAAAAGATAATGGAAATGAATTTCCATGGATCATGCATAATATATTGATATCCATCAATTTGCATAAAAATTGCTCAGATGATAATATTTTATCTTAGAGTTTTTATTCCATAATCCTTTAATGTAACATTTGGCAAAGTTTATCTTTATCCTGTTATCTAATTTGGATAAAACGTACTTGGTATTCAATGATCTATTAAATATTCACAAACAAATGAATTTCTGCATACAGTTTAATGCATGTAAAAGAAAAGATGTGTCTAGTTGCAATTTAGCGTTAGTTTGTTATATATAATGGTTTCAACCATTTTCCTATTTTATCTAATGTCCACTATGTTTTATTAAAACTACCTGCTGTTGATACATAGATTCATCAATCAGGTATGTCTCAGTTGTAGTACTTAATCAAATAGCAAAAATCATACATATATTTCCAAAAAAATAATCTCGGATAAAACCTAAAACAATTTCTATTTCAATCAGAAATATAAACAAATAAGGCAAATAGTTACTTTAGAGCAAACAGAAACCACTTCAAAAATTGTTCAAAGACTGCATTTCTTATCTATTGAGAAGGCAATTCTTATAGGCTATTCTTATATTATCTTCAATATCTTAACAAAGAAAGATATATCAGAAAGACGTTTGTTATAGATTTCTAACTTTAGTTAATAACAACTATTGGACAAACTGCGAAGTAGAAACTTTTATTGAAGTAGTTTAAAATGAAATGAAATTTTTCTGCGAAAATTCTGAAATTTCTTACTTCTTGGTTATATGACTTTACTTCGTAAGAATTGAAGAACTTTTCTTAATTTAAGGAAAGGGAAACAGTGTAATACCAACGACATGGAATCAAACAAAAATTCTTCATTCAGTAAATACTTAGTTAAAAAATTTCATTTGATGTATTTTAAAAGCTATTCAGGATACCAATGTAGGCAATAAACACGATTATGTAAGTTCCAGTGTTTATTAGTACCAAAATAAGAGATTAAAGTATGTGCAAAATTGTAATTTAACCAACTCTGTTAGAACATTTATCACATTTTCACTAGTAGGAACATAACTAAAAGAGATGAGAAAACAGCGATAGCAGAAAATGTCCTCGGTGAAATAGTTTCAGTTCTATCAGAGCAAAAGCTTAGTAATATCCTAAACTTTTCTGCAAACAAGAATTTATAAGTAATGAAAGTGTATTTTTATCTATTCGTAGACGGTACATTGCTCTTTCTGAATATTAAAAGCACAGAAATTTAAATTGTGAAGATAATGAAACAAAGGCATGGGTATCTCACTCATCACTTCGGACAGATCATGCATTTATTTTCAAAATATACTTTTGTTGTGCTAAGTTGTGTGAAGGAGGTCGTTTTCTAATAGAAGATAAAATACTATGGATTATTTTTTACAATAATACTTATAAAGTGCCATAACTTAATTTCGGAAAAATAAGCGTCTTTTAAGCGTTAAAGCTTTTTGTTAACCTTCGTTTCATTCCACAACAAAGAGAGGTAAGATTTTTAAGCCTTTTTTCAGAATATGTTTAAAAGACTGTTTTGAATTTCTTCTGCGAGGATAAATGTTTTCTTCCTTATTTTGTTTCGAATTTTTTACGCAATAGGTTCAGGCCTCAGAGGAAAATTTAATTTCGACCTTAAAGTCGTTTTCCTCGACAGAAAACCTGTTTTAATTTTGAATACATGGAAGCCTCTGATGACATCATCCATCAGATTCTTCTTCTTCCTCGTTATTTTTCATTCGTTTTTGTTAATATTATTGTATTTTTACCTCTATCATAGTTAAACATTTCCTTAATTTGTTTTAATATCTTAATTTCGGAAGCTTGTATTAGTAAGAGAAATTTTTGAGCAGAATAATAGGTATATCAAAAAGCTCTGCAACTCGCTCTGTAGAAATCCAGCAAATGGCCCTATATGGTGGCGTGTCCATCGATATTAATCTATAATATTAAGACCATATATTAATTGTTAATTCTGTGTTTTGAACAAGATTGGTTATATTAGGGTTTTTTCGACGGCATGTATGAATTATCAGCGGTCACGTGAGTCCCTCTCTTGATGGACTCGATAATGGATAAAATAACCTCCTAATTTAACCCAGCGATTGCTCTTGGCGCTCTACAAATCAATGCAATCATAACCAGATCTATAGCAACAACTACTACAGCGATAATTACTTCATCGATACCCCCTAACTACTATAATGGTGCTACACAACTCTAGCGCACTACAGCGATAGTCCTGCAACGTTTTTATACTTTTGTTAATGTAAATCGATATATCTAGATTTCATTTCTTTCTGTTCTCTTCAGACAACTTCCAAACACGAGTGCGTGGAATTGCTTGAACTTCGAAGATTGATACTATATTCATCTATTTATTTGTATTAAACAATCTAAAATCTAGAGAAATAATGAAAGTAAACTTTTAAAAAAGACACAATAATATGAGACGCATCATTACAACGCTCATTTCCTCATGCTCAAATATTCAATTGAATGCATTTACTTTAGTTTAGCTTGGTTAGATTAACACGTTTGTTTGAAGCTACTCGATGGCTACTTGGTGGTAGTCCTCGTAATGTTTATTTCATCAAAGGAAAATTTAATCTCGACCTTAAAGTCCTTTTCCTCGACAGCAAACCCATTCTAATTTTGAATCTACATGGATGGAAGCCTCTGATGACATCA
>BGPR01010212.1:0-31036 GCA_013235015.1 Araneus ventricosus | reverse complement strand
TGATGTTAAAAATACTCTGCATAGAAAATGTATCAAATTACAGTATCTCTCTGAAGAACCTCTGTATCCTCTCTAAAGGTGGTCAAAATATCAATCAATTTCACATATCCAGTCAACATTTGGAGTATTCTAAAATGTCGATTTTCTATTTGAAATGAAAGTTAATGTTAAACATATAATTTCCTTCTGAGGAATATAAAACAGAAAAAAGGCATCTCACAATAAATGTCTTCTAAAGTAACAAAACTGAATTCTCATGTTAAACTTCCTAGATTGTTAAAAATAACTTGCATGCGTCTAAAGACTGATGTTAAAAATACTTTGCAAGAAAATGTATCAAATTCAAGTATCCTCTCTAAAGGCAAAAATTTAATTTTGTCTGAAATTCTTAAATATCTCTGAACAGATGAGTGTTTAGAGAAAACTTTAATATAAGGTATAAAACTTAATCATAACTAAACTATGCTTATAAGAAAGAATTATAAATTATCTGTTTTAAGAAAAGAATATGGCACTTCAGTTTCAATTAAGTACAGACTATTATTAATATGAAAAGTACAAAGAACTAACATTTACATGAATAACAAGCTCCTTTGCGGCTATTATTTATTCTGTAATCTCTTGAGATTTAAAATTTTGTATAGAGCATTTTACATGCTTTATAAATGTAACTTTATAAAACTTTTGTGCTTTATATCCTGTTTTCCAGATTGTTGAAAAATTTGATCGTTAGCATATGAAAAGATAAATAATAAAGTTAGTATGAGAGAAATGGTTATAGTTCTTCTATTCCTAGCATAGCAATTACGAATAGTTGTAGCACTTTAAAATTTTGCAAATATTCCTTTATTTATAGTAGTTTTACTATTCTTAAGTCTAGACTAAGAAAGCTGCAGCATTCTTTATAGTCATTTATTTCTAAACCAAATTGCCGTAACTTTAAACGATGTGATTTTGTTTCTGAAAATATTTTGTATTCAGAAAATTGTTCTGCAGTTAAATGGGGTTTAACAAGAAATTAGATTAAAACAAGAATACATTTTAACTGCAGCGATTCTTTGTTGTCTGAAAAGAGTAGTATAGAATATGCTATGCATTTTAAAGGATTAAAGCCATCAAACACAGAGTAAATAAAATCAGTTTTTACAAAGTTGCCTTAGAATAAACTGTTGAAATATGTTTCAAATCAGCATAATGACGCCTTATGTTTGGTTATTGAAACATTATCTGTCAGAAATTTGATTTTCATATTGCATGTCTTTTATTCATAAGTAAAGAATAAGTTTAGTTCATAAGTTTAGAAATTTTATATGTATGTATGTCAGAGAAAAACTATATTAACCTTCCAGCGGGCGCACTATAATTTTTTACACGAGCGGGCGCATGTCGTACTTTTTACGACACTGCAACTTTCTTCATTTTTACTATGGCAATTGTAAATTATTTCATAAAACTAATAAGAGACACATCGAAAAAGCAAATATTTTCATCAAGAGTGAAAATTAATTTGAATATAATTTGCAAAATCAAAAATTATACTGAAATCAGAGAAAGTAATGACATTTAATAATTTTATTTTATAAAAAATTTATTAAGCAATATATAATAAAAAATTATAATACAAACTAAGATTGTACAACAAAGACTTTCTTCTTAGTTTCTAATTTTTGTCCTTGTATTCAAACATTGAACTTTTGTAAGAATATGACGCTTACAGGTATACTATATATTGCACCTACAGCATTTAATGAATTTTGATAAACTTTTTCTTTATTTCAAATAAAAACTAGAAGCTATTTTTCTAAATACCGGTTGCTCTTCTCTTGCTTTTTCAGGTTGTGATGTATAATTTAGATTTAAAGACGTGGTTACGTCATATGGCGAAGATCAGATTTTTGGCTTTAGTAGTAAGGTGTTTTCTCATAACACTGAGGTTTTTCAAGAAAAGTTTTCGTCTTGTTGGATTATTGGTAAGCTTATTACATATTAAATATCTTTGAAAATGTAAAATGAAATATTAAATAGTCCTAATGCACACTGGATATATAATTATCAAACTGAAACTTTAAGACGTGAAAAAATTATCATATTACACGAGCGGGCGCGCTACATAAACTTTAAGACAGAAGCATAAAACAATATAAAATCACCTTGAAACCCAGATAAACCCATTTACTTCTGAGGAGAGAGGCGCATGAAGGAATAGCAATGACTTTCAGACAGTTTTGCTATTCCTTCAGGAGTAGCAAAACGGGACTTTCATACCCTATTCTCCGAATAAGAGAACAAGGTATGAAAATCCCGTTCGTGGCGCGCCCGCTGGAAGGTTATCTAGCAATCTTGGTATCTTACAGGGGAGCCAAAAGAATTTCCAGGGCGCAATCTATTGCAATGCACAAGTTATTTCTTGAAAGCGGATGAGTTCTTTTTTTGAATTATTCTTTTCGATCTACAGGTAGGACACTTTGTCTGTCTGAATATGCGGCTCGGATAATACAAATACGATAAAAAATATCAAAATCAGCCAGAGTGGACTTAATTCAGTTTATCTCTGAGGTAAAGATATGTAAGCATAACTCATTTTCCTCTGAAATATGATTATGTATAATTTCTATTCTTACTGCAAGAAATAATATTATTACTGAAATTTCAAAATTAGATTCAGTTTTTATCAAATTTTCACTCAGAAATTCATAATTATGAATGTTACATTTGTATATTTATATTAAGATATGTAATCATTAATTAATTTATTTTTAATAATTACTTGCAATATTAAATCCATATTTTGTCTTATAGAAATATACAATATGAATTCTGTTACGTTTATGTAGACCCTATGATTTCTCAGTTCAAGAGATATCTTGCTATTTTTTTTCTATTGTTTCAGTTTTCCTATCAACGGAAAACAAAAATTTATTTTTTTTCAATTTTTCAGTATTAAATTCCTAAACAAAAACCTAACTAAACTAAATTATTTTAAATAATGAATTTGATCACTACTTTCGTTTAGATTTAATTGTGGAATTTACCTTTTGCTGAAATTGTGCTTTTTACAGGCATTAAGTTCAACCCATTCTTTCTAAAAACTTAATTTCAGATTGAGTGCTTCATTTATTCAAAGGCTAAAATACCTTAATTTCTTATAAAAAAAGCAGAGTTTCTATCATGCTTCCACATAAAGATATAATTAACGTCTGGTGATTATTTTTAATATCTGTTATTAAACTAATTGTTGTCGGCTAGCATTCGGGATATATTAATCCCAAAAGAAGATATCAAAAAAGCAGTAGTGTTATCCCTCGACTTTTTTTCATATACTTCCATATAGGGATGTGATAACGTGTGGTGGTTATTATTGTACATTTGTAATATTTTTTAAAAAGTTCTTGTCAAACATTCGTAAATATGCTTAAAATTACGTTCTCGACAGATGGTGATTATCATTTTTTTGATTTTGCATTTTTGAAATTTTTCGGCGATAATATCGGAAATATCATTTACAAACAAAGATATCTGAGATATCTTAAATTTCAACCAATCAATTATTGAATGATTACCATTTAATATCGTAGTCTGTTTTATGCCAACAATTGAATAAAAAATATTTTCAATGCTATCAATGATAATTTAAACAAAACATGATGTATTTTTTTTATTTTCATTGGTTCATGAATCACTAGCAAGTAACTATGAAAGACTTGGTGAGGGAACGACACCATCGAAATATCTTTTTTTTAAGATCAATAAATTTGCTGACAAATATTTAGGATACATACATTTCTGGTTTTCGTTTTATAATGTAACTTAACATAATTTTTAATTTTTTTTTAGTGGTACTAACAGAACATCCAATTTAAAAATGTTTTTAATTGTTCTTCGATGTTCTATTTTGACATATGCTTTTAGATTTTACCAAAGACTTGTCGTAGATTATCCAAATATGGCTCTTGTGACACTAAACAATAAAGAACCAATCAAACAACTACTAACAAGTAAAGAATATGCTATAGCAGAGATTCTAAGTAACACTTACCTTGAAATTAAGTTGCTCGTACATGTTAAAAAATATGTAAAAAAATTTACCGACACAAGATGTCAAAAAAATGAACTTCGAGAAGTATAAAATGTATAAATGCATCAAATTATCAAGGTTGAAAGTTTCTGTTTTTATAAATAATATACGGAAAAGTTAAAATCGAACTAAGTAATTAAGACGGCATTCTTTTCTTTAGATACAAACACATTAAACTTTTCGATGATTCCCAAATTTTAAAATATCAGTCCAAATGAAATATAAAAATGTATGTTTTCTTTTTAAAAATATTTTGTTAATAACCCATAAAATATATTCCCTGCCAGATTTTAAGGCAATTATTTTTCACTTAAAATAAACTTAATTGAATAAAGAAATTTTAATCTATATTAGAATTGTCCAGACATGAATTAAGTTTAACGCGGGGGGGGGGGGGGGAGAAGTTAAAATGGGCGACCCTTTGCTCTGCGTCATTAACGAATGCGCAAATCCGATTTCTGTTATGGCGTTAAAGAAATCAGACAGGTTTTTGTTATTAAAGCTAAGCAAAAATAAAAATTAGTTATGTGATCGTAAATTTCACTAATCTACTTATTCATGCTGGATTGTAGTAAGAGTCAATAAGATGGCTTCATCTGTTTCATTTCTTTTTCTGCAATTGATTCATGGCGTTTTATATACATAAATTGAGCCGATTTAGCAGTTTTATTTCTTTTTTATTTACGCTGATTCATTACCCTCATTTCAAGGATCAGTTGGAAGTTAGTGTAGAAAGAATACTTCCGTTTTGGTTAAAAGGGTTCTTTCTATGTATTTTTCATTTGATATTTTTTCCTTAGGCGTTCTTATATTGAAAGGCTCCCATTACTTAATGATTTGAACTAGAGATGCATGCTTTCACAGATATTTTCCTTCAGTATTTTTTTAAATTTCGTATTGGTAATGCATTTTTTCTGTTATTGGATTTATTATTATTTATTTTTATTTTTACTCGGACGAAACAAAAGTAATTGTTCAAAGTACAGTTCTTATTAAATGAAGGTTAGTGTCAATTGATTCATCAGTTCTGTTCTTCAAGCTTTTTTTATTTCTGAAGTACTCTACCAATGTACATAAGATTTTATATTATAACTGTTCTCAGTAAATCAGTGACAATGCGATATAAGATATGTTTGGGGGGCTTCAAAAGCCCGTCTTAGATGGGCACAAATCTTCTAGTATAAGAAGAAATTCCAAAAAATGTAGTGCTTAGAATTTGCGGACCTTCTTTATTTAGTTTAGAATATGTAAATATTTGCTAGGTTTGGTTTTACAATATTTAAATCTTTATTCTGCTGTAAAATAAGACAGCAGTGCCATAACTGTAAAGTTTCGCCCTCTGCATCGGATGGTTCCAGATTCGAAATCCGATTCTGCTGAAGATTAGGAGTGGCGTTAAAGTTTTCCTGACGGGGGGACGGTCTCCCCGATAGGGGGCACGACTTGCTGAAGGGAGGGACGAGTGTAATAAAATTGGTCTCAAATTTTCTCCAGATCTTTATTTACCAACTAATTGAATAGCCTTACAAAAATTTCACCGATGGGGGGCGCACAGCATCCCCGAAAGTGGGGGCCCTAGTCCCCCGTCCCGCCGTCTGTCGCCACCCCTGCTGAAGATCCACCGGGTATTGCGCCTGTTGTACGTTAAATGCTACCAAGGGGGTCAAATGTCCTCTCGTTTGTGTTGTGCAAAAATACCCACACTGGCCCAGACTACCCAAGAAGGGTGTAAGGTCGGGAGAGGCCTAGAGGGGAGAGAGCCGTCCCACCAGCATGTGGAGGACGGGATTTATTGGGTACAATAAAATGATACAGGCATTGACCTAAGAGGGGCAGTACTTTTAAATAAATGAGAGCTGGGAGTTTAATCCTCTGATTCCTAAGGTCATTGGAATAAGGGGATCTCAAAATACGAGAACGCCTGAGCTTCTATATCTAAGATAACGAACATTTTCTTCCCCCATCAGAAAACACAATGACAGCTGGCACTGTCCGAATTCTAAGATAACCCTCCTTTTCCCCAAACACATCTGGGCGAGAAACTCTAACTCTAAAGCACGCGCAGCAGGTGTGAAATCAATCACACTTACCGAAAGGGGGTGGAAATTTCAGAGTGATATTTGGACTTTTCGAACGGCTATCGTTTTTCCGTAAAGGGACGTATGGGACGTTTCCGTATCGATAGAGATAAACTTGGTTCGACCCACCTCGATGGGGAGAGAGTAGCTTTATTTACATGTACTCAACCACCACGTGTGGCGAATGATACTCATAAAATAAAGAATGACAAAATGAAGGCTCTTTCTTTTCATATAAAATATAAAAACACCTCTAACGCAATAAATTTAAAAACTGTTCGGGCTAGCAAGGAATAGTAAAAATATTGAAGAGGGGACATGCCAGAGCTCAGGCGCCGTCCTCGTTAATTGACCGAGATTCAAAATTACCAAGTCCGTCCAAAAACGGGACGTTAATATCTAAACTAAATTATATCCACTATAAAATATTGTTGAGATAATACCCGAATAAAGGCATATACATTTTAATTTAAACTAGATAAACAGTACGAGATATTTTTAAATGAATAAAACAAGAGTAATGAATAATTGTAACTATCCATACGAAACATGATTTTAAATGCAGACTTTAACACTTTTCTTTAAATATTGGATGATAGTCATAGATATTTTCACTCCAGAAGGAAAAAAGTATTAATAAAATGAGCGTAAGTATTTCATATTATTCATGGAATTTAACACAATTATCCTTTTGAAAATCCTTCACAACGTCAAAATAAAGGAGTAGATAGACATTTAAGTATACATTTTAGCCTGAATCTTATTGTAGTACGTACAAAATTTCGTTCGTTAATAGCATCGCAAACAAAGCATTCAGGAACTCAAGTCAAACAAAGAGCCATTATTTCAGAATAATTACGACGGAAAATATTTTTTTTTTACTTTCATAAATGTATAAGCTTTATTTTCTCTTTCATTTCCAGAATAATGAAGCTAGGATGTAAACAAATTAAAAGGCTAATTTATCGATAATCAATGATCTTTATAATTGTTTGACGAGAGATTGGAGCAGCACAAGTATGAGAATCATAGAGTATTAAAAACTAGTAGATCTTTCGAAATTATATTCTAGCGATTCATGACGGAATTTACCCTTTGGTTTTGTGGAGAAGAGATTATATATTATTTATAACTTTCGTAAATGTTGAAGGTTCACGAAGTAGCATTTCATTAATAAAGAATTAAAAGTTTTTATATTTATTTTTTCAACTATATTTAATAACTTAAATTTATACTATAAACTGAGCTTATCCAATTTTGTTTATTCTATACATCTTAAGTATATTGTTTTATTTGAATTTAGTCGGGCATAATATAATGAAAGGCAAACTTAAGGCAGTTAAATACCTTAAGTTAGAAATGTGTTGTTAGCAAATGCTTATTAAATGTTCTATGCGTACTTGTGTAGCGAAACTTCTGCGGACAGTTACGCCACATATCTGCATCAAAATCTGCTGTCCGGGAAAATAAATTTTTATTATTAAATATTAATTGATAGTTTAAATTTCTTTGATTTCAAGCACCACGAATAAGTGACAGAAACACCTTTTATTTCTGTTTTTGTTGTTTATAAACTGCTGCATATTTTAAAAAATTTCATTAGTACAATTTTGTGTAAATCATGAGTTAGGTAATGTTTAAGACTGTCAATCGTCTCATTATTTTAAGAGGAACATTTTTTATTACTATTTTACTAAAATTTATTTTTTTGCTAGCTTGTATTGTATAAGTGAAGAAATATATAATCCATAAATTATTGTCGGTATGTCCTTACCTCATAACTTTTTATTAAAGAATATGACAATAAATATTGTCACATATTCGTAAAGTACAACTAAAATCTTATATATTAAAATTCGAACGTCAACAAACATATGTATCTATGTCCTTCTATCTTCTCACGAACCACTGAATCCTGAAACTAGTCGTAAGTACCAAAAGATGGAAAATAATCCAAGGAATCCATTTCGACTATTTAAATTCAGAAATTATAATTAGCTAACAAGATATTAATTGAAAACTTCAAAATAAATGAAATCCAGTTTTCGCAACCGGTGTTGCATTTTTTTTTATTTATTCAACAGAAGTTTGTATTTCTTTTTGAGCGAGCTTCTGTGTTTGGATTTATTACCAATGGAAAAAAAATCGTTTTCATGCTCTTTTTCTTTCTTTTTTTGCATTGAAGTTTTTAACTTCGTAACGTTTGTTAGGGAAAGTAAGTGTCAATATTTGTTGATTGTAGAGACAAACGGAGGCGGGAATATGAAAATATATGGATCCCAAGGTCTCACGTGACCTCACTTTTCTCGCCCGGTAATATCCTATTATTCGTGATAGACCGTGCAACGGCGATCCTCACAGCTAGTAATTCTTTTAATAACACAGACAAAGTTAAGTAATTTTCGCAAGGTAGCGTTTCGCGGCAAGTAACCCAATGACATTTAGCAGGAAGCTGAGTTCTTTCTCTATGCGTTACATGCCATGAAGAGTTGGAAATTGCTTAACTATTTTGTGGTGTAAAGAATAAAACTTTTTTGAGTTGTATTTCACGAATATTTAATATTTCGTAATATCTTGAAATCAAAAATAAATCAATATCGTCATGTTCTTTAGTCAAAAGTTATGTATCACAAGTTTTACAAACGGATATTTCCTGTAAATAGCATTATATTTCTCTTAACCTCCAAATGATTCGAGAATTATCATATTATGTATGTATTGTAAATAGCCCATTAACTTTTTACTTAATCACGACAATTATATTACTTCATCTTGTCAATTACCCCAGCAGTAAAATACTTAATAGTGTTGCATTTAACAGTTTCTATCTTTCAGTACAACTAAACAAGTATACAACGAACGCAGGTTTGTAATGAAAATTATTTCAGGCAGTTGATAACAGAAACTTCTTTATTATATGCAAATATTACCTCATATTTCATCGATTGGTATCGTATTTGTAAGTAACATTTCAATTTTTTCAAATGCACTTGGTTACTCAAAATGAATGTTTTGTGAGGCACTCCCAGTATAACATATGAAACTATTCTGTCTGAATGTTATTAACATTGCTGTGAATAATTTTTAGCCATAATTAACCTTATTATTCGAGGAACGGGAAAAGGTATGCAATTCCCAACAGGTTTATTATCTCCATTTAGCCTCTCTTTGGAAGGGGCATTAGAGCATAATCTCAATAATCATCGATGTAACGGAGTACCGGAATAACTGTTTTAATCAAAATAGTAATTATTTGAAATAATAATGCAACTTTAACATTTGTTAAAGTGTAATTGTCATAATTAGTATTCAAAATCTTTTCCATCAATGTTCAGTTAATGCCGACAACAAGCATCAGCGAATGCAGGTTTGTAAAAGAAAATTATTGTGTGCAATTGTTAACAGAAACTATTCTATATATGTAAATACTACCTTATATTTCATCGATTGGCATCATATTTTGTAATACATATCTCAACTTGTTTTTCAAATGCACTTGGTCTCCCATAAGATATATGTTCTTTGAGACACTTCCAGTATAACCTCTACAAATGTTCGGTCTGAATGATATCACCATTGCTGTAACCATCAAACGATTATTAACAATAATAATACTTTAGTTATCGAGGAAATGGGATAGGCCTGTTATCCCCAATTGGTCTGTTATCTCCTATTAGCCTCCCCTTGGTAAGGGGCATTGACCTCTTTCCTATACATAGAGTATAATCTCAACAATTGGTGTTTAATGATCTTATCAAAATAGTACCAACCAATTTTCACCCAATTGCAATAACATTGAAATAATAATACAAATTCCAGTAATTGTAAAAATGTTAATGTCACAACTAGCATTTAGAAATCTTTCTCTATCAGTGCTCTTTTAATGCCGATAACATGCATCATGTATACATATAATCAAGAACGGGTCTCAATTCTGTCGGAGACCCGCATCTAGACACAGCTTTGTACCCCATCTGTTTAAAAAATAATCTTTTATTGTAATACCTAATAGTTACTTTGATTGTTGTAATAATGCTTTCTAAATAAAGTCGTTCGGGGGACGGTGCGGGGCCCTGTGTGCCCCGTGGGGCGGGGTAGGTTGATCGCTTTTTTCTTCAGGCAGCCACCTAAACTGCGAAAAGAGATCACACGATCTCAAAAGCGGGGCTGTCCGTAGTGTGAAGAAGAAGTCAAAAGTTATGAGAAAAGGAAATCTCGACATTAATTTATGGACAATTTTCGACAATATTTTTCTGAATTAAAGGATTATGAAACGATCTGGATCAGATATTGCTATTCCCTCACACATTTGACTGAAATATTGCAGATTATGAATAATATAATAATCCAGATCTCTCGGTAACGCTCTGACGTCACCAACAATAAAACTAGCACGCCATAGCACTGCGAGACGTTAAACAGCATTATTTCATTGTTAGAGAACATAAATTTCAGTAATTTTAAATTTAAAAGAGCCATTGTCATTCTAATTTCAAATTTAATAACTCTAAAATAGTGAAATAAAATTTGCTATCCATTGATAAAAAAATTATCTCGCTATGATCAATAGTTCCCGAGAAATTTTAAATTATATTAATCATATATATCAAATTAATTTCCGTTTTTCAGTAGAAAGTAGTAAATTACGTCAGTGGTACATCATGCGCGAGATATAGTTTGGACACTACGATGCATCTAATTATTTAGTACAACCGTGATGATATAATTTGATAATCCTTTTTGGCAACGAGAAAATTTACACAAGGGCATCTGAAGTACAAGGAAAATTGTTAAACATTGAAAAATACTGCACACTTAATGTTGTTTTCCAAGAGGGTTTTTGAATAAAGAAGTATGTAAATAATATGTAAAAAGAAGTATGTAAATAAAAAATATTTCCTTTCATAATATATATGCTTATTTTGTTTTCAATCAATCTTAAACACTTCTCTCGCATATATATCTACTTAAACACGTCAGATTTGACGGGAAATGTCTCGAATTAAGAGGCAACTTGCACCCGTCATACCATGACGGGTGATTTTCTAGTATTTCTATAAAAATCATATCATTTGTGATGTTTCCGTAGCAAAAAGCCTCAGATTTGATTCTATATTGCTCTCTCTTCTGGTAAACACAAAATATATAAAATTCTGAACGGTTGTGGAAAATAATATTTATGGTCGTCCTCTAAGTTCGTAACTGAAATTCAGTATATATCCCTAGTCTTCCGCGAGTCCAACTGACCTGTACATAAAAGCCCTACTTAGGATTTTCCGGTCCAGCTAATTTGCTCGTTGTTACGAAGCCATTTAGATGCAGTTCATTTAATATAAATTATAAGGGGACAAAATGTTCAGATTCAGGACATTTCGAGTAAGGAATAATTTCATGCGCAAGTCGAGCGATGCCAGGCAGTTTCTTCGTTAATCATATGTAGTTAAAACTGATGCTAACACTTGATATTTTTGCAAGGAGTTTAATTATATTTCAAATGTGAAAACCTCTTTGCGCTGTAAACAGTTAATAATTAATAATATTTTTTTACATTTAATTCAATACATTATTTATCATGAAGAGCCAGCGTGACACTTTAAATTCTCTTTGTCTGCGAAAGTTCTTAGAAAGTTTCCTTATAAGGTCTTTGTCTTAGAAAGTTTCCTTATAAGGTCTTTGTCTTAGAAAGGTTCCTTATAAGGTCTTTGTCTTAGAAAGGTTCCTTATAAGGTCTTTGTCTTAGAAATTTTCCTTATAATGTCTTTGTCTTAGAAAGTTTCCTTATAATGTGTTTGTCTTAGAAAGGTTCCTTATAAGGTCTTTGTCTTAGAAAGGTTCTTTATAAGTAAATAAATTTTAACACTCTGATTTATAGAACAATTTTATATAAGTATTATTTTATCGTTATTATTCATTCTGTTCTTAATGCTATTTTTGATATTTCAGGTTTCACGCGATGAAGATATATAAGCCCTCAAGTAGGAATGCTATCAGACAGGTGAATGTACAGATTCCTCTTCAAACAACAGCCCACAAGAATTGAGCAATCAATTGGTTGAAATCTATAATACAGTACATTCGTTCCACCATAGTTGTCGAATCATCCCATTGACAGTATGATTACTTAATAGATATCTTGTTCCTTGGTAATGTGTTGGTGATGTATCGACTTAACAGGTCTTGTCAGTACTAATTTTGCAGAAATATACTTTTCAACCTTGCTTCTTTATTTTTTAAGCAATGTTACTCAGATTTGTGTTTGAAGATGTGCAAGCCTCGGAATAACAGTTCAAATGAAATGCAATAAGTTGTAAAATGACGATATATTTATTTATCAAAATCTGCAAATACATATTAAAAATAATGCCGATATATTACTATTTTGGAGGTTCTGAAATCCTTTTACAGTTTGGATGCTAAATAGAGCATTAATTTCTTTTTATTTGAATGACATTTAACGCTTATAAAAATTAAATAGTTTTAAAATATTAAATATTTCATAACTCATCTCTTCTTATAAAAAAATTCTGAAATAAATAATTTAAAATTATTTTCCTTCTTAATAGTATTAAAATATTTTATAGAAAACTCCCTAATGGCGATGCAAAATTAATTTATGTTAAGATTCATTTGCATATACCATGTAGGGGAGAGAAGCCGAATTCGCCTAGATTGGACCAGTATTCATAACTTCTATTCTATTAAATATTTGTTGGTAAAATAGGCAAAATACTATGTTGCAACGGCGGAAATAAGTAGCATGATATAATTTTTTAGGAGAAAGCGCTATGCGGCTACAGTTCGACAAAAAGTGTTTAAATTTAGGCATCAGCAGTGGATTATTTGAACAGAAGACAAAAAGCTCTTACGCTGTTCTGAATTAAGTAGGAAAATATGTCATTATATCCCCAGAATAAGGAAATTCTTTAGCTAAAATTTACTAAAATTATTTTATGAAAATAATTTGAAATTAAGGTTTGGAGAATTGTCTGTTTCTGTTGCCCAAAGGTAGCCTAAATTGGACCGTTTAATTCAATGGGAGTATTATCTTAAACTATAGGAATAACTCAGTAAGCAGTTGATCATCATTAGTAGACCTCATAAATTGGAATTGGAACAAATCAAGGCAAAATACAATAATACAATAAAAGAACATTAAAGCCATCAAAAGTTGGATAAAAAATTATAGAAACTTAGGATACGTAACACTTGCAACATTTGTGAGGAAATAAAGGGAAAATAGGAAGTGATGCTGAGCATAAAATGTCATACTTGAGTTCATGCTGGCATGAATTTGAGAATGAAAAAATACCTTTGGTTTAATTGTGCTTAAAGAAATTGCTGTCCAATCTAGGTAACCGGTTTCCTTGATTGAAGAGTTGGCACATTTTTTAAATATGCTTTTTTTAAATTTAAAGTAAATTTCATAAAACTTAAGTACACAGTTTTGAAGATAAATAAACTGCACAAATATTCTATCACTTGTTTTTCGTTAAAACTATTTCTCCATCGCATCCAAAAACGTCCAAGTGGTCCAAATTTGGTGACTCCCCAAAATATTTATCAAATTAACATTCATTTTAGAACTCAATTATAGGTAGTTGAGACATGCGGATAATTTCATGAATTTTTAATTCTGATCCTACTTTTTTATGGATCAGAATATGAAAAACTCGATTTCCAATCTATTTGTCAAACTACTCGAATACGAAGAAGTCTGGGCTTCTCTGATGTTGATTATCCTAGCTTTGTCACGTCAATCTTCATTAGTCGAATAAACTTGTATAAAGATATTTTATTCTCGTATCTAAGAAACTGCTATTAAGCGTCCGTTTTCCTCGTACGTCATTAATGAGAAATTATGAAAATTGAGATAATTCATGATCATTAAGTCCGTAAGTGGAATTCTGCAATTTTAATTTCTTGCATTTCATTTAACTTATATGAAATACTAAAGCTATTGAAAGCTGAAAATTGCCTCCATCATCTAAAGGAGGCTTTTAATCATTTTTGAAATTAAAATTGCAGACATAAGAATATCGGCACTTCAAAAAATGAGAAATCTCTAGTTCTTTCGACAGATTTTATTGAATTAAAGTATTAAAGTTATGAATATAATCCATTTAAAGATCTAATTACTTAAATATATCAAAGAGTAATTTCCTTTCAAGTTGACTTAAGACTGTTTTTGAAGGCAGTTTGATTAGTAAATTTATGAAAGCCTCTCATCTTAATTGAAGGTATTCCGATGTTCATTACCAAGCAAAATTTATAAAAATGGACAAGTGCCAATTATGAGCTACCTATAATTTTTGCTCTATTTCTCTTTTTCGCTATTAACTGATCTTGAGAAAAAAATTAATTTCCACCAAAAGGCAGAACTATGAATGAAAAGGATATAAGAATGTTAATAAGAGTAGAGAAATGAAGGGAACGATTTTCTGCTAGGGCTTGGATTTTATATTCTTGAGTGAAATCATAATTACTAAAAAATTCTTTTAAAATATTAGTATTCTTCATGCTGATTTGCTTTTAACATTTTAAAAAATGCTAATTACTTTGCAGGAAATATTTGTGATGCTTAAAATAGTGTCTCTGAATCAAACTGAATGCTCGTACTTCTGAATTTTCGTTAAACTAAATTTTGTTTGTTCTGAGATCAGTTGTTAATATTGAGTATTATTTGAATTCTTTTATTAAAAGCTGGTATTTTTATTATTTGCTGCGTGCTTATGATTGGTTACTAATAACCAATATATATGAGTTTCTAGAAAATCTCTGATGTAATACCGATTAGTGTATTCAACAAAACAATTATTCATGAAGAAAAAGCTATTATAGCTATATTTAATTTGTAAGGAACAACGATATACATTTTTTTGAAGATCAAAGTAGTTCCTTTGCTTTAGATCGATCTTTGTTAGAACTATTAATTTATTATACTATATAGAGTAATAATATTGCGTATTATTATATATAATGTATTATATACAGCGTAATGAAATGTCTAGTTTTATGCAGGGAATTTTCTTAATTGAAAAAAAACTTGTCTTAGATTTCTAATATCAGTTTCTATACACTTCTGGTTTTACGAGTTTAAAATAGAGAAAAAACCATAGTTTTATCAGATATATCGAAAATTAGGAAAAGGAAAAAGTCGAAAGAATTCCTGTATTGCCAAGATTTTAAAACCTCAATTTATATTAATAAATAATTTATACTGAATGCTGCATTTTCAAAAGTTTCTATTTCAGTGCAAAATACATTCTTTGACAACACTTCTATTCAAAAAAAATTATATTTACTTATGTTACTTAAGAGTATTTTAAGGAAAAAAATCATCCCATTCACAGCTGAACATACTTCTAGACACATGGATTTGTATGTTTTTAAAAAAATGGAACTAATTCGATATCTGAATATCGAATTGTCTCATTTTTTAAAATGAAGTTTTATTATACAAGATAAAAATTGTTTAAACTTTTGGAAATTCTTTGTTTAAAGGAAACGTAATTACCTTGTCCAGTTTTTCATTTTGTATTTTAAAGCACTGATAAAAATATGTTTGTTACCACACTATCAATTAGAAACATGATCAGAAACACACGCCTAAATGTGTTCCTCAACCGACGCTGCCGACGGCAATTAATGAAATGCCACTGAAATTATCCAGAATAAGCATTTCTATTTACTTTTTGTCTGTATTGCTCTCTGACTTTTCAATTTTGATAATTTGTGACGATAAATATCAAATATATTATCATAGGAAAAAATATTTTTTATATCACTTTATGATTTAAATTAGTCTGCTGTTAATAGCACGGTGTTTTTATTGATATCCGTACTTCTTTTAAAAATTATTTTCAATTATAATCCTTATAACTGAATATAACTTGATGTATAAATTAAAGCAAGATATTAAATATATAACTTAAAAAATATATTTAATATCTTGCCTGAGTGAAATGAGCACGGAAATGTAAATAAATAAATTTATAAAAAAATGTGTTTAATGATTTCCTTTAAATGGTGACAAGAAGATAAACAAATGCGCTAAAATATCTTAAGAAAAAGCAGACTGAAAAATAAATATCAAGTTTGGTAGTATAAGTAGAGTAGAAATTTCCTTTTTGTAGGAAATTTGTTTATTCGATTTCTCTTCCGTTCTTCTTCATTTCATAAGTTTGTTCATCTAAACACATCAAAGAATAAATATCAACTTCCAATGAAAAAAATTGACCCAAAATGAAAGACAACTAATGCAATTAAGACGAAAATTATTTTCTACCATTAATATCTGCTGACGCTAAAAATAATTTTCCGTTCCAATGTAAGCAAATGATGCAGTACATTTCAGTAGGAAATCGAATATGTTCAAGATCATTCAGTCTATTCGAGTTGTAGGAATGTAGCTTTTGGATTGCGAGAGTAGGCGCTCTAATATCACTGGGGAGTTTATTGATTCTTACTAGGAAGGTAATGCTTTCTGAGAATTTGCACTTGGAGTAGTACAATGGACGGATTGGGACTGGACCTATGGGCAAATTACCAGCAAATGGGAAGCACAATACATGGATTCCCAGAAACTGACGCAATAAGACTTACTTGTATTGAATGGAATGTTCTCAGGGTACAATAACTGACAGTTAATTCGGATGCAAGTAAACAACCATGTCCTTATTGTGGTTTGTTTAGTTAAAATTCTATTAAGAGTGTGGTTGGTAAATTAATTTATGAAACAAAAATCATGTAAAATGAAGAAGTTATTATTTTTATTGATAAAAATTCTGCTGTTTTGAATTCAAGAGTTGATCAACAGTAATTTTGCTTATTTAATATGCACACTATTTTATATATTTTAATTTTACCTCATTGGATCAAAAAGTGTCTTTGTTTTGTCTTATCAAGTTATATATTCCTGTTGAATGTATGAATCAAGAGAAGAGCAAAGTTTCACGTAAAAGCACGTTAAATAATTTCGGTAAGAAACCTGTATGTTTTAAGAAATTTGATGTATTATACAAAGCATTAGTTTACATAAGTAATTCACGTATTTTCTATTAACAAAATTGGATATTGAATCTAAAACTTAAAAATACTCCTTAAATCTATTTTTATAGACTAGCATATTTTATAAAAACAAAATATTCAATAATGACGAGTTCTAGTATTAAAAAATATATAAGAATTTATTATTCGATTTCATATTCACTATATGATCAAAAGTATCCAGACACTTTCGGATAGAGACATTTTTTCGAATTTCCCCAGAAAGACTCGAGGAACTGCACTTGAATTTCGACAATATGGCGAATAGTCGTGATATCACATTTTACAGTGAAGATTCTGTAACGACAGCATTTAGCGGACCAAACAGAATTTGAAGAAGACGAAAAGGAATTTGAGCTCACTACGTTTCTCAGAAAGTTGATAATGGTAATCAAATTTCGTCAATTGTTATGCTTAATATGCTTATTGCTTACATGCATTTTCGTAAAAATAGCACATATATTCTAGAAGGTATAAAGGTTTTCTTAAAAGATTCCGAATTTTACCGCAGGTGTTTTCTTTATAAAATGCAGAGTTTTCAACCAAATTAAACGAAACCTACAGAATACTCATCAATATGTTAGACAAAAGTTGAAGCAAATACTTTGATCATTATAGGAAATATGAGTATTTGTAGTAAATAACTTTTTACTGCGCATGTGCTAGACGTAGCGTAATTTTTCCTTCACAGCTTGTAAGCCAGATAAATAGGGCAATTTATATAAAAATTCCAGTTGAATGCCTTTAAGATTTAGAAAGATATGGACATTGCAGCGGGTGGAATTTCTATGTCTCTCAAAGAGAAACAAAATAAGGGCCGCGGTGGCCTAGTGGTAAGGTCTTGGCTTTGGGGCAGGAGGGCTCCAGGTTCGAAACCCGATTCCACTGAAGATCCGCCGTGTATGGGGCCTGTTGCACGCTAAATCATACGTAGTGGTCAAACGTCCTCCCGTTGGCGTGGCGCAAAAATACCCACACTGGCCCGGCCTACCCAAAAAGGGTGTAAGGCCGGTAGAGGACCAGTGGGGAGACCTCCACCAGCATGTGGAGGACGGGATTTATTGGGTCGTTGGCGTGGCGTGGAAGTTTGGAGAGGGGGGTGCCAGCTCAGGTGTCGTCCTCGTCATCTGACCGAGGTTCAAAATTATGAGGTCCGTCCCAAAATAGCCCTCGTGTTGCTTCAAAACGGGACGTTAATATAACTAAACTAAACTAAGAAACAAAATAATGAGAATTTCCACAAATTTTATATTTTTTAAACTTGAATCTTCGAATAGCAAGCATTGAACTGGAATTTAAAAAATGAATTTTATTTATAAGTAATACTGGTATTGAGCATATTAAAACTTTTACTAAATTCTATAAAATTATTTGAAAATTTATTAAATTTAAAAATTATTTGAAACGTTGAAAGTAACAATTTGTGTAAAATCCCTCATCATTTTCTTTTTCTTTGAGAGAAACAGTAATTCTGCGTACTGCATTGCCGATATCTTTTAAATTTTTAATTGTATTCAACTAGAATTTTTATATAAGTGGCCCTATACATCTGTGAAAGGAAAATTATGTTAAATATCCCATATGCGATATAAAAATCAACTGGTATGGAATGAAGAGCACAAAATTACTAGAAAAAATACCAAATCACAATACAGTCAATCCGAGAAACCAAACTCGTGAAATACACACTGTTTCTTTTTCTACGAAATGGCTAAAAGAAATGATACTTTTAAAATATAGAAAATAGGATTTAATAAAACAACAATCTATTTTACCACAGTGCTTCTTATAAAGACAGATATCACAAACTTCGTAACAGGCGATAAAGACTGATATTCATTCCTCAAGATGGCTATGCATATTGATATAGTTTTATTATTTGAAGGAAAAATAATTAAAATAAAACATCAAGAACATGATTTGATTTATGGAAGAAATTTGATAAGAGATTTTTAAGAAAAAATGAACAAGAGAATTTCGTTTCTTCGCTAAGTTTTAACTTCTGTTTGTAATGAATTATGTAATAGCTCTTTATTTGTAAGTATATCTAATCACAAATAATGGATGATAATACATTTAAAGAGAAACAGAATGTATAAAATATTCATTGTATCTACATGTAAATGATTCAGAGTCAAGTGTTTGAAACTATCCATAAATTGTTCGGAGTTTGTAATTTTTGATAGTTTAGAGAATTTTAAGGTTTCAGAATTATGTTCAATGTAAAAAAAATGAATTTGTTTCGAACTGAGTTTCAAAATTTAGACGAACAAATTTGAATATAACATAACCTTTGAAATATAGTTGTCAGGTTTTGAAAATATTGTGAATGTCATTATGTTTAAATCTGATTAAAATTCTTTCTGTATGTTTCAACATGTAAAAAAATGAAGAATAAATACTATGTCTGTGCGTTAGTAATCTTCGCTTTAAAGAGAATTCGTGACTCTAATATATATATATAGCTCTTAGTATCTAGCAATTTTTAGTATTTGCAATTTTTTAGATTTTATTTTAGATTTGGTTATTATTTTGTTTAATTAATGAATTTTTAGTTTATGAACTGCATTTTGATATGTCTTGTTTACTTTGTTTTTGTATGTTCATATATAACAAGTTATATTTTGGTTTATATTAATATATATATAAAACAATACAGACAATTTGTAACAATCCAGACGTGTCATTTTACCTACATCCAAAGAAGGCAAGGACTTAATTAAATTTTACCTCGCTTTTATCTGGTTAATAAGATATGTCTCAGAGAAAGAGAAGTATGAATTGATAAAGAAATTAAATTTAGAAAAGAACACGTTTTTCATAAAGAACGAGTGAAAGAAGTTGTCAGATGAGCTAACAAGTTAAGAAATAATACCTGACAAATTGTCAAAAATTTAATTTATTTTTAAATAGCTCTGAAATGACTAAAGGATTTGCGTCTTAGCTGTTTCATCTCGGGATTCTGAAATATAATAAACCTTTTAGATACATATATACAATCAGTTTATTCAAGCATTTCGAAATACGGTTCGAAAGCCAATTTTCTCCATTTATTATTTTGTAAAAAAAATTCTTTGAAATCCGTGTGATAGGTAATGCAAAAATGATCAGAAATATGATGAATTCCAAGGATCAATTTATTTCAAACTGATAGTACAAAAAGTCAACAATATTTAGAATTACAATTGATTCGTTTTCCTCCCCCATAGCATACGCCTTTTGTATCTTACTTCATATATGTTATAAAAATTTAGATAACTACATTTTTAAAATTTTTTTTAATTAATCGTCCAGAACATGTAATTCTTATAAGTTAATTTCTTTCACTTTATCCTTTTATGACATGTAAATATTTTTCATACGCATTACATTTTCGGTAAACTAAGTAGAAAATAACTTTAACATTTCGTATATTATCCGTAGACAATATTTCGTCATGTGTCTTCTGACCATTTATTATCTTTAACAACATGATTTAATACCAAAAGAATCGTACTTAGCGTTGTTATTCAATGCGTTTTAGACCAGAAAAGGATACAATTTCCGTATTAGTTCATAATCCTACGTACCTCATCATCCGTTTCGTAGTAGGATATTGATATTGTAGATTTTATATTACCAAATTGCCAAGAGAATCGTACTTTGCGTTGTTATTAAATGTATTTTAGACCAGGAAAGAAAAAAATTGCCGTACTAGTACGTAATCCTACGTACCTCATCATCCGTTTGGTAGTACGATATTGTTATTGTACATTTCATATTACCAAATACACATGATTATAAAATACGACTCGCTAATTGTATTAGATGATAAAACATTGTGGTCACAGACAGATGCTATTAATTGACTTTCTTTTAGTTTGTGGAAGAAAAAATAAAAAGAAGTTCTGTTAATATACAGATTCAATAAAATATTTATTCATGAATTTGCTCTTTAATATCATAGAGACATTGGCTGCCAGATTTTTTTGGCACTAAAAAATCTTTCCAAATATGAATGACATATTTTTACACAAAAATAGATGTTATATAATTTTTCAATCGCGGCTATTGTGTAAAATTGATTATTTTAAAAGCCTTTATTTTAAGCTAAACATACGTATTTTTTAACACTCTACTAGAAATTAATGAGCAAAAATTATTATTAGGAGTGTCAAATTATTTTCTTATTTATAATTTATTTAAACCCTTTGCAAATTTTACCTTAAGAGATACGTTACTTTTTCTTACAGTTATATTAATATTATTAGTGAAAGTGGACTTTAATGAAATTATTTCCAGTTGATAATTCGTGATTGGAATCCATTTTTATGAATTGCAATATTTATTGAAAAGTAGAAATTTAACAAATATATCCAACAAAGTAGTCTCAAATAAAACGTACGACAAATCCCATTTCGACATGAAATTGACTCAAAAGCAAATATTTGTTGTAAAGCAAACGAAATCACTTCAAAAATTGTTGAAAAACTGTTCTTGTTTGAATCGAAAAGTCAATTCTCCTTCTACCTTCAAAGATGGATTTAAAAAGTACGTTCCGCTATAGAATTTTGATATAGTTATCAACATCAACTCGACAAACTATAACGTTGAAGTTCTTATTAAAACAATTTGAAAAGGAAAATTAATTAGAATTTTTAAGAGAAAGTTGTCAGTCTCTTTATTTATCCCTTATTTAATTTAACTTCATCGGGAGAACTGAACTTCAAATTTATTTTAAGGAAAGGACTGATGAGGTATATTCAGTCAAAAGAATTTCCTTTTACTCAAAGAATACTTAGATGCACAAATTATATTACTCAAAAATGTCTGATATATTTATAAAGCTGTATCGTAAAAAAGTCTGAAATCTGGCAACGCATTAGTATAAACTTCGTCACAAAGTATTGCCACTTTCCTGAATAAAAGTATACAATAATTTTAATTTAGTCAGCTTTATCAGAAAATTAATACGCTTCACTTGTCGAAACCTATCTAAAATTAGTAACACAGTAATTATGCCAGAGAACGTTCCGCATGAGTTTTTTTCAGTTATTTTACAATTGTATTATATTTATCGTATCCTTATTTTAAAAATTCACTTTCAAAAGTGTTTGCATAAAATATTTTCTTTTAGCAAACATTTTTTTAAATATCGAAAGCCTAATTTTCACAGCGAAAGCAACGAAAGAACTTAACATATTTTTAGAGAATAAAAGTATTTTTCTGCTCTGGGGGTCACGGATGTAGTTATATTTTTAAAAATTCGGTTTTTGAATAGGACGGTATTCTGATATGTGTTTATCTATTTTACATGAATAGGATTAAATGTTTTTGAATAGTGATATTTCAGTGATTCGCAATGGAATTAGAAACTAATAATTAGTCATTTGAGAATTACTTATAAATATTTTGGAGATTTAGAATGATGGTAAATCTACCTTTATTTTCTTTAAATATTTCATGATTTTTAACTCAATTGAGATTTCATATTGATGCGTTGGCTATACGTTCAATCTCTGTTTAATATGCATGTTGTTTATGTATTAATCCCCTTTTTACTTTCTCGCATACGAAGTATACAAAGAGAAGGTATTGCAATCTCGAGATTTTAATGAATATTCACGTTTTAGACTTCCCTGAGGCCAAAAAACATATTCTTGAAACTATGCATGTCTGTTTGCGAACAGGATGACTTAAAAACACATTGAGTTAGATTAGCGGCCCGTTTTGCAGCAACACGAGGAATATTTAGGGTCGGACTTCGTAATTTTGAGCTACGGTCAGATGACGAGGAGGACACCTGAAATGGCACCCCTTCTCCAAGCTTCCGCACCGCACCAGCGGGAGGTATGACTGGGGATGCAGCAGGCCCCATACGCGGAGGATCTTCAGTGGAATAGAGTTTCGAACCTGCGACCCTCCGGTCCGGGGGTCGAGACCTTACCACTAGGCCACCGCGGCCTATTGAGTTAGACTGATGAAATTTTGTATGTGATCTTTAAAGCAAATTTGTAGATTTGCATTAAAGTTTGGATGGAATCCATCTACAGAAAATCTGTCTGTGTGTCTGTGTGCATGTGAAGAATTGAAAGATCTAGATAGATAGAATTTGGCTCAAAGTTTTATCATTAGAATTGCAGATTTGTTTCGCATTTTGGATGAAATCCGTCAATTACTGTACGAAGATTTAAAAAAAACACGCTATACAGTATGTTTCAAGAAAACGTGGCTACATTTTAAGTGTAGGGGAGAAGTACAAAGACAAGTTATTTTTGCAGCTCAATATGAGGTCAGAAAGGCAAAGGGTATTCCCTATGGAGAGGGCACTTTTCCAATGAATGGAGTAAAAGAAAAGGATATATCAGATGAAATGCACAACACGGACTGAATGGAATAAAAGTTTGCAATAGTACAACGACCTAGTTGCATGAATAACAACATGGAAAACGTGTATCGTCACAGATGGCAAGTTCATAGAGCACTTATTGTCCTGTAACACTCTTTAAGTATCCTAAAGGTTTGTTGTTAGTACTGCGTCCAACCTGTCATTATTATATCTGTCAAGCCGCATACCACTTGCAATGCTCTTATTCATGCAACTGATTAGATGTTGTTTTGTAAATTTGTATTCCACTTAATCTGTGTTGTACATTTCATATGGAGTATTATTTTCTTTTACAAAATTCACTGACAAAGAACCCTTTGTAGTGAATCCACTCTGCATTTCCGGCCCCATGTTCTAGTGTGAAAATGACTTTTTTCTATATACCCGATATACCCTTGAAATTTGGCCACATTTGTTTATAAACAAGTGTGGCCAAAGTTATTGTTTATTGTGCAAGTGTAGGTCGAAGGCAAGAAGAGAACGTTCCATTAATATACTATATTCTATTATATCCTGCTACTTTCACTATTTTTATTCTTCCTTGGTACTTTGTACTTCAAAATGTCCCCATCCTTCCAAACATTATTTTATGTTACAGATTTCATGCTACTTTATTTGATAAACAAGCAGTTTCGTTGGCGCCATCAACCATCTATCCCAAATTCTTCCTATTGGTTAAATATAGCACAATCGGTTTTCGTTTTGTATTTCTCAGTGTCTTATCTTTTCTCAAAATATTTTTAAATGAATATTTTCAAGTAACAGCATCTTCCGCCGAACAAAACTTATATTTTGTCTGAGAACAGTAACCTTTTGTAAGAATTTTTAGTAAATAAGAGCGGTTAGAGAAAATTTTAATTCAAAGTATACTATTTATTCATTACTTAACTAAGCATTATGGATAAGAGTTATAAATGATCCATTTTAGGGAACGATTTCTTTGGTGGCATTGTTATTTTAGTTATTTAAATGTAGATTATTATCAACTTGGATAAGCTCTAGGAATTAAAATTTCGCTGAATGGATTAAGACTTCCACCCAGTATACATAACTAAGAATTTACTGAAACATTTCTTGTGAACCTATTATTTACTGTGTACTCATTTAACGTTTCGAATTTTGTATAGAAAGTGCATAAATGTAGAAAGAAAAACAATATAAACATTCCTCCTTTACATGCTCTGCTTCAATGTATGTTGATTAATTTGACCATTGAAGTTTGCAACGATGAACAAGAAAGCTAGTATAAGAGAAATGATTATAGTGCTTTGCGAATAAACGCAGTATTTGCAAACAAATATAATGCTTCGATACTCTTCAAATAATCCCTTTTCTTTTGTAGTTTTTTTGTGCTTATATCTGTGTTAAGGAAGGTCCCAGTACTCTTACAATGTAATTCTTTTTAATTTAAAGTTAAGAATCAGTCTTAGAAATCCAAATCTTCAATGCCTGAAATCTTAAATTCAGAAATTGTATAAGATACTAAAAGATTTCATCAACTTAAGTTATTGCATAACAGTGAGGAAATTCAGGCACAGTGTTCTGCTATCTGCAGACTATAAAATAAAAAAGTTAAATTAAACTTTAAGTTTAATTTAACTTTTAAAGTTAAATTAAACTTTTAAAGTTAGTTTTTTAGTTTAGTTTTTTTAAACATTTAATTACCTTTATTAATTAAAAAAGTTTAACTTTTTTTCACTTTTCTTCAAATTAAAACTTTAATTTATCTAAAAGCAAAGTTTTGGCATTTTGTGGCAATAATAATCGTAAATATTATAGCATAAATATAATATTTACACAACCTTAAAATTATGAAAAATAGTTTTCATTGATATGACAGAAATTTTATTGCTTCGCTATATTTACTAATTTTAACATTTTTTAAAAATTTCTTAAACAAATTATGGAACAATGCTTTTAAAGGTTGTGATGAACTTCAAACCATCTTCAATGTAACTGCAAATAATTATTTTCGTGTTTTTCTCCCTTTGTTAAAAACAAAGGAATGGAGATTTTATATTTTTGCTTTCGGAGCTTTGTTTCCGCGTTTTTAAACAAATTTTGTGGGTTAATTTTTGCTCTGAAGTAATTACAACTAAGATTTAGCTTTAGAAATAAAGAATAGTTATCGCTGTGTTAACTTTCAGTTTTGATTTCAGTGCACAAAACTTTTTATCGAAATAATAAAGACCATACAAATATATTAAGTAAATTAGGAAACAAAGTCGATAGTGCATACGAAACTTCAATGTGGAATGATTATATTCACTTTTCTTATATTTTATGAGCAGATTCCGATTCACTTAAATCTTTGTTTGATTAGTTAAATTTTCATCATTTCCATTTTTACATTAGGGCTCAAATTTTAAGTTAGATCACAGATCCTTGATTAGCGATGTTCATAAGAAGAAGGAAAACACACGTGCAATGTTTTTAAAATTGTACGGGCTAAATGTCTGCCAAAATTTCATGCTATAAATATTTTAACTTCAAATTGTGGTAGGCATTTGCTTGTACATTTAAAAATATTTTACTGAAGGAACCCTGAATACCAAATTACGCATAACAGATTTAATGTAATTTACTCTATCGATACGGGAACATCCCAAACGTTTCTTCAGGCAAAAGACAGTGACCGTTCGAAACGTCCGAATATCACGTCGAAATTTCCACCCTCTTTCGTTATGTGTGATTGATTTCACACCCACGGTGCGCTTTCTTCGCTAGAGTAGGTAGCCCAGATAGGTTGGGGGAAGAGGGTTTTTTTCTTAGAATTCGGAAAGTGCCAGCTGTCATTGTGGTTTTTGTTGGGGAAGGTGAATTTCCCTTATCTTTGAAAGAGGAACACGGGCGTTCCCTTATTTTGAGGTCCCTCTATTCTAATGGTCTTAGGAATCAGAGGGTTAAACACAAGTAGTGTTTCTGGAGGTCAGGCTGGTCACTATACTTGGCTAATTTTACATTTAAAAGGTTGTACATTGAAGCTCAAATTTCGGTGGAATAATGGTCTTGCATTTAGAAGTGGCATGCTCATTATGAACAAAACAATTATAGAATAGTATAGTTTAAATAGGTATCACAATTTACAGTTTTGCTGATGGAGCCACGAAAAAAGCAAAGCTTCGAGCAAGATTTTTTATTGAAATTGGATTCAACCTGTAGTTTTAGCGAACGGACTGGAAGCAAAAGGCGGCTAACTGTAAATAATAGTATATTACACTTTGCAGAAGAAATCACTTGTCGTATTGTTCCAAGTTGGTATCGTGCTGCCATCATTTTAATACCCGCAACTACCGTCTACCCAAATCAGCTTCATGTTGTCCCATGATAAATAATTTGAATCATCCTATATTTAAAAAATATTTCACCGTCAACGATAACACTGGACAACAAATTCTCAAAACGTTCCTGCTTCCGAGATGAATATAGTCAATTCCTAATGAATTCAATGTGCGTAGCACGAATATGACAAAGAAACGTCTGAATGGCTACGTTTTTTTAAATGCGCACGCATTTTTTTAGAAAAGTGTATATATGTACATATATTATAATACATGTTAGGAATACTTTAATCTGCTTCGGACTTCCGATTTCTTTTGGCCTGTCGCTTGTAATAGACGTGGGGAGCATCTCTGATGAGCGTTCAACAGTAGTCAGCCAACATTGCCGTGGACCAATTCCCCTGGTACCGTTGTTCCATGTTGGCAATGTCATGATGAAAACGTTCGCCGTGCTCATCGCTGACCTGCCCGCAGTTATCAGGGAAGAAATTCAAGTGAGAGTCCAGAAAGTGGATATTTAAGGACATATTGCAGCCTAAAATAAAGCTAACATATCCTTAACCAGGTCCTTGTAGTTTTCGGCCTTGCAATTCCATAGGAAGTTTGTTGACACTTCATAGAACACCTCCCAAACCTTTTTTTCTTTACTTCGAAGAATTTTCTCAAACTTGGGGTCTCTGAAAAGCTGTTTAATTTGAGGCTCCACGAAAACGACTTTTTTAATTTTTGCTACACTGAGTCGAGGGAATTTTTCATGTAGGTACTTGATTGCTGGTCCATTCTTATCCATGGCTTTTACCAAATTTTTGACAAGGCCAAGCTTGATGTGCAAAGGAGGAATGATGATTTTATGTAGTTCTGCCAGAGGTGGGTGCTCTACATTCATTTCTCCAGGCTTAAAAGATGCTCTCTGACGTCAACCTCTCTTGATGCAGTGCAAAGCTATTGCTCTACTGTCCCATAGACAAAGAAAACAGCAGTACTTTGTATATCCTAGCTACAAACCCATCAACAGAGACACTCAGGTCAGCACAGATCTGCCAGCCATACTTACTGTAGTTAATCATCTCCAAAAGCTGTTTTAGATTGTGGTAAGTCTCTTTCATGTAGACAGCATGTTTGACAGGTATGGATGGAAGCTCGTTCCCGTTATTCAGCAAAACCGCCCTGAGACTCAGCTTTGAAGCATCTATAAACAGCCGCCATTCATTGGGCTCATGTGCAATGTGGAGTTCTTTTAGTACGCCATCAATGCTGCAGCAGAACACAAGACCTTCTTCTTTTTTAAAGAAAAATTCGAAGAGACGTGTGCGAAATGAAGTCACTCGGACATTTTCTTCGAGAAGATTCCACTGTTTAAGTCTTGAGGCCAATATCTCCGCGTTGTTTTGGACAAATCCAAATTGCGAACAAGATCATTCAGTTCAACCTAAGTAAATAATTAAATAGTATAATAAATATAATATAATATAATGCATATATTGCATTATATTAGAGCACCTTTATAACACATAAAACGTAAATATCTCTGCAACGAGAGCCAATCAGCTTTTCTTAATGTAATTTTCGTGTTCAGCATGTTAAATTCATTCGGGATTGGTTGCTTTCACCTAAGAAATAATTTCATTGACGCCCAGTGTAATTTAATTTCAAAAAGAAGTTAAATTCAGGGGGAAATAACTACAAGCGAGAGATGCTGTAGGATTTATTTCATTAAAAAACTTACCGAACACAATATTATTGTGGTGTGTTTGTCTGGAAGATATAAGACACGAAATTCCGCTATTCCTTTAAAATTTAGAAAGGAAATTTGTGGCGCCGCAATGTACTTCTGCAAAATTTTTAAAATAAAGCGATAGCTTTGTTTGCTTTTAAATGAAGTTTAAAGTTCATAATAAATTGATTATTTTGAAATGTTTAAAGCAATCTATCATATAATAAAAATATTTCAGGGAATGTGCTATCCCTAATCCCACCGGGGAATACCATAACTATGTGGAAAAGAAGCGCTCCCTAGTGGGTATATTTATGGTATGGGGTTGAGTTTTCTCCAATTTGATGACGGGACCTACTCCTGTGGGAGGGATTACTTAGAACTCTACCCTCAATTTTCCGTATTGTTGTAGTGACGACTATCAATCACTTGACGCGGATGCTACGGCAGGGCTTAGGTAACTCTTTGCTGATTACAAATATTCTATGTCTTTTAAGACGTATGAAAGATTCCCTCATCGCAAAGTTCTGATAACTCCAAAAAAATTATTTACGATATTCTTTGAACACGAAGACTGTCCTAAAATATTTCGCCACTTGAAAGTAAAGGAGTGTATAACAAATTAAGAATGCAAACATAACAGAATCTTATTAAAATCCGTCGGTAATTTATTCTGGTAATTACAATCCAAGAACTCAAGTCAAACAAACAACAGTTATTTGGGAGTAATTTCAAAGGAAAAACAATTTGTTTTGACTTTAATAAATGTCTAAAGCTTATCATATCTTTCATTTCATGAATAATGATGCGAGAGGTACTTTAAAACGCTGATTTGTTGATAATCACTGGCCTTTACGATTGTCTGAAGGGTGATTGGTCTATAATGAGTATGAAAATTAGAAGATATTCCGATTTTAATACTTTCTAAAGTTGAGTTTCACTTAACTATTGTGGAATGTCTTTAATTAAGTTACCAGTTTTCTTTCGTTGGAGAGAAATCCACTCATGAATTTTGTTAATGAAGAAATAAAACAATGTGCCACTATACTAAAGTTTCATTAAAAGTAAATCAATTTCCTGACAACAAAATCTAATCTAATTCATTGACAACAAAATCTAATAACACTAGGTGAAATTTCAACAAATAATTTATAAATATGATAATGAATTTGTTCTATAATTTCTATCAACACAGTTAAATTTTTATAATGTTATCAATTCTGTTAATTTGGAGTTTTTAAAATAAAAAATCAATAATTTTGAAGTGAAGAAAGAAATAGTAAAAATATTAATCAAAATATTTAGGGGCAAGTAATTTCAAATTACAGCGTATATTCATAGTTTCGATTAAATATTTGATATGTAAATATTCTAAATTTAATATTACTTGAAAAAAACTACTTTGAAACTTTATTAAATCCTTGTTACATGGTAAAAACAATTGATTTCTCAACAAGCATTTTATCGTATGAGAAACCCTAGCTTCATAATATTTGCATTTTGAGATTAAAAAAATTAAGCAGAAACGTGGAGTGTAATTTATACCATCGGAGCATGAGTTGTTCTTGTCCTCGCACTCAGGAATCTACATCCACATAAGCTTCAGAGTATAAATTTAAATTTATTTAATTCTGAACTTAATCTCTTAATCTATCAATAAACTAATGTAATCCTTTCTATAGTGTAATATAATCCTTTCTTGAAATAATATGAGGCGAAGGAAAAAATCTCTATAGGTATAATCTTTGTCGAATGAAAAACTGTTTTGGATTGTTTTTTAGAAGTGATAAGATGAACTGTGGTTACAACTGTGCCATTTCCATCGAGATGTGCCTGTGTAGTAACCACACATACAAGCGGGGTTACCCATGTTCTGCCTAAGCATCCAGGGACCTTGAATGACAGTCGCTGCAATAGCTCGAATACTGAGGTCGAGTCCTAACAGCCATCATTGGCCACGACACGACCCCTTACGAAGGACGTACGAACTATCAATGGAGGAGGGTAACTCGATCCCCCATTATTGTACCCACGTTCAGGAGTAAGAACCCGCTAACTTATCTGGCGGCTTCTCATTTACGTACTCATGGTGCCCCCAGGTGGGAGTTCCTTTTCAGTAAGTAACATATATGCCTTCTTTTACAGTCTTAGAGTATTAGGCCCGGTGCACACTAGCCGATGTGTGTCGTTGAAACTATAAAGATAACAATAGTAACCCACATGCCCCCTTTGGAGACACTCAGAAGGAATGGGTGTTACTATTGTTATTTTTATAGCTTCAACGACACGAATCGGCTAGTGTGCACCGGAGTTTTGGACCTCATCATCTGATCACGTTTCCAAGCCATCGTCTATAAATGGGCCACGTGTTACTTCAAAATGGGACATGATTATAACTGCACTTAACTAAACTAAATATAAAAACTTTCGCATCTGTTATAATTTATACTTCTGCGACCTCTTTTCGTACAAAAA